>CAJQZM010034707.1:0-20910 GCA_907164665.1 Colias nastes
CATAAAGTCCAAGTAAATCTTTAAAAAATGTAATAATCCTTAAAAAAGGCATCATTTTTGAATAAAAAATGAATCGAGCGAAAATGTTACAATTATGTTTCTGTCTTGTACATCGAAAGAAAAAGACCCAATAAATCATATATACTAAATTTCCATTTTGATTGTATGTGTGACTGTTTCAGAATATTAATGCAAATTCACATAAAATTTAGGGAGCTTCCCCTTAAATAGAAGGAATCAGTTGAGACGGCTAAATGCTCTTATTGATCTATATTTAAATACTTCTGAGAATCACTTTCACAGTCAAAGGAGGGAATCTTGTTATACAATATGCAGCAAACATTAATTTCGTGAGTTTCAAGCTCTCTGACATGTTTGAACATACTTGTATGAGCATTGAATTCATGGGATTATTAGATCACAAACGAATGATATTTATGGAAATATCAATCATATTATCAATGAGGAAAAAGCGAAAAGGCTGGTTAATCTAAGATGAAATATATTTTTTATGTCCAAAATGTGTTTTTTATTTCTTTTTGGTAAATAATGGAGTAAGTATATTATATTAGTGTACATAAACGTAGCGTAATAAAGTGAACTTTTAAAAATCAAACAAAATCCAGTTTACTAAAGACGCTAGCACAGAAATTGTCAAATAAAAGTTTTGGCATGACTAGCTGTTGATAGTTATGTTTACGTAACTTTTCCTCTAGTTACCAAAACATTTACACTAAACAAGTTCGTGGAATCTTTCACTATCACAAAAATATATATTTTTTTCACTCTAACGTACAGTCAATGAGCTAGCAACGCTTTGTGCTATTCAATAACGTATAAGTAGAGAGTATTGGAGATCCACGCTTTTTCTTAAAATAGGACTCATTTTTCCAGCTGAAATTTTTGCTTGTATCGTTATATCATGTTGATTCGATATAAGATATGTTATTGTGATATTAGATAGATAGAAAATTTGATTATGTAATTTACCATTTATATATTTGTTTTGCTTCTCCCGGGTCGAGAAAAAATACTTATCATCATTATCAGCCAATATACGTTTCCACTGCTGGGACACCTATGAGGGTACACGCCATAATCCACCACGATGGCCAAGTGCGGGTTGGGGGATATCACATATCGTTGAACCTTTGGTTCTTCAACATGTCAGTTTGCTCACGATGTTTTCCTTAATTGTCTTATTATTGGTATTCCTTTTTATTGGCGTATTATTTTCCGCCATCCTGTTACAAATGACCTGAAATTTTGTGCCAGTATCTCCCGGCCTAATATGTCAACACTTGAAAATTTCTTGTTGTAAATATCAGGTAGACGGAAGAGTGTAGAATTTTGCAGGTGTTTGGTTGAAGCGAGGGGAACCTTTAATAGCTGTTGGCAATGCCATGTTCGTAATGTTGTGTTTGTAGTGATATATTACCGAGAATATTTGGACAGTCCAGTCTATTACGCATTATGTCGTAAAGCAGCATCATGTCGATAATATCTCTCCGTTGTTCGAGTGTATTGATCCTTTGGAGAGAGAATCCTTCAAGGTAATTAGCTCAAGAGGTTTTCGATATAAAATTAAGTTTCTTAATAAATATTTTTTGAATATTTTCCAAGCGGTCAATATATAACAGCGATAAGAGGGACGCCAGATCGGACTCGCAAAATCTAGTACGCTTCGCACATACGAAAAATACAGCACTTTTAAACATAAGATAATATTACAACATATGCAAATATTTCATTTTAACTTATTCATAATTGGATAAATATTATTAGAAAGCCCAGCCAGCTGTCGAAATCAAAACACAATTTATCAGCTAAAAGGGGTTAATTGCTGGAAGACTTCAATATAATATTAAGTACCTAGTTAATGGTTGGAGCGTAACATGAAGGAGCTTATTGAAGAAGATTCTTATAATGATTTTTGTAATATGGTTCTCATCTCCATAATACTCGGGTACCACCAGATGGACGGTACCCGGTCTTTTGGAAGGCTTACGTGGGGACACGGATCCAACACGCAGAGGCCCTTTTGAGAGTTTTAATGTGTTATGGGACACCAGCCGCAGCCTGCCCATGACTGCACTATATAGAGATACAGCCCTGGGCAGTCCGCGGCCGATGTAGGACTATTACAGGAAATGGAAATAAATAACTGGACTATGGAAAGGGGTGTTATGTGGACAGGTTACTGGGTCTAAAGGAACTATGGCGTCTGCCTTTCTACAACAAAGTTTGTAAAAATATATTGGCAGACGGTGACTCGCCCTCTCACAGATGGGCCCTCTAAAAAGTCGCTGTAACTTAGCAACAAGAGGGCAACATGTGAGCAGCTAAGGGTGGAGAGGCGTCCCTGGACTTATATGGTTCTATTGTTTTTTTTTTCGCATAAACCGTTTCGGTCGATTGCGTCTATCTCATTTATTAAATTCTTAATTTATTTATGTATCAAGAAGAAAGCTTGAAATTTATGTTAAAAAACTGGTATTTAAAATATTTTCGCTAAAGGATTGCTGAAACACAAATGAAACAGGAAATTTCAAGTATTCATAAAATTACTTATATATAAAATGATTTTGCGAAAGCCTTTTATGAAACTTTAATGAAATTTTAAAAATAAAAATATTGCTTATATATATTTCTTTTGAAGAGATATTTTGGAAAATATCGATATAGACAGTGCTTATTAAAAAATTGGATCACATAAATAACAAATTTTCTTCTTGGGATGAATAAGGTTCAAATTTAAATACAACAATAGCTTATTATGAATATTGGGTTACATTAGTAATTTTATAGGGGGCCTTTAGAAAACGACCTTGGCGATGTATAATCTCAAGAATAGCTCTACTCAAACAATATAAAGAAAACTAGGTTATCGTAAACTCATGTAAAGTTATTGCACGACGATGCGAAGCATCAGAGAGTGCTTTACGATCGAAAAATTTTTTTCGCCTCATTTTTGCAGCTATTTTATATATTATTATTAAAAATGTACAGGAAAATTTCATAGGGTTATTTAATTTCTGTAGGTAAATAATACATAGAAATATTATGTTTTCTAAAATTGCCATTCATTCCAAGTTTTACAATTCTTGTAATAAGCGAATAAGGTATATTTGGTTAACTTTGGAAAGCTCGTAGTCTCGCATTGAATTTATATGACTTCTATAATTTCATAGAAATAATATTTCTAAAATTAACATGCGATCATAAGTTATCCAGTTCTTATAAGAATCTTACATCACATAGAAACACCAATTTTAGGAAATAGGTACATTTTAACTAAATTTAAACGCGTATTTCATATCGACGATTTGAACAATTCAAGTTGTGATATACAAGGAGACTGGATAATAGAAAGTATATATTTATGTTATTTTTTATTATTTAATGCATATTTCTAAATAACTAATACTCGAGTAAATCAGACACAAAAGTGTAAAATACAACCGTGTGATATTTAATCATAAAAAAATCGGACTATTTACTTTAGGCTGATTATTTTCTCGACCATTTTTTTAAATAAAACAGGTAAATCTGTTCTTTTTGCGACAAGGACGACTACACAAGAAGAATTGAGAGTTCGATATCGATACCTAACTTTAAAACCTATTTCTCTGGTTTATAATTTCAAGTACGGCTAGTTTTTCTTTGGATTTGTTTGCAGTCTAGTTAGCGAAGTTGTGACTTCTAAATGTAACTCAACTTTGAGCAAAGTAATTAACAGTCTACGTGGTGCATATAGCTGTACACCCTTCTGTATTCTGCAAAGTTAGATCTAGTTTAGAAGGATATTGTTCTCTGGTTGTTAATGTAGGTAGTGACTAAATATTCGCTAGTACTGTTTGTAATCTCTACTAATATTATAATTTAATGTAGTATTGTATATTATACACTAATATAATGCTGAAAAGTTTGTTTCTTTGTTTGGTAGAACATACTTATAATCCCAGAAACTACGGGCCCGATTTCAAAAATTTTTTCATTGTTAGATAGCCCTAGCTTAGCTATATATCATCATATTAAGACCAACAGGAGCAGAGCAATGCGGGTAAAACCACGGGGCACAGCTAAATATTAAATAACAATATGTTCAGTCGCCATTAAATACAATTTATTCCGAAAGTCTATGTAATTATTTCATTAAAGAGAGCCATGTGGAATATTCTGGTAACTATGATTTAACTATAATGGCTTTCGCAATTCGCAGTGATATTTTTTTGGCTTCTTCGCGGTAATAATAGTTTTGTAGGGAAATAAATTATTCAATTCTAATGCTTCTAACTTCTTACTAGGTCTCAGAAATATCTAGAATTTAATATTATATTGATAATGGAAATTAACAATGGACACAAATACTCTATTCATATTAAAAGTGCTTTTCAACGAGACTTAAAATTTTCACAATTATCCTTTGATATTAAATTTATTCAATGTGCTTTAAATTGTTATAAAAATAAGTTTATTTGTTAACAATTTTAAGTGTCTCTTTTATAAAATAATATGTTTAATTAGGAGTTACTGTATTAAATTAATTACGTAATTTTATACTGAGCAGATAATAATTTTTGCTCTATATAAAATTAACTCATTAAAGTTAGGTATTACTACCAACTTATGATGCTTTTATTCACCAATTTTAATATTATATCACGTTGTACGTTGCACGTGCTCATTTGACGTTATTATCTTTTAAATCCATGGCGATGGGGGCGATGGCCCAGGGCGACAAATTCTGGGGGGCGCCAAGGTCTGAAGTTGGAGTCTCTTGCCTCTCCTGGTGCAAACCTTCAGAACACCTCAAGTGGGCGCCACAATATTTTCGCCCGGGGTGTCAGTGTCCCTTACTCCGGCACTGTTTAAATCTAATATATTTATGTGATAACGACTAAAAGTACTTCACTTCGAGGAATATTACAGCACAATACAACTGGTAAATACCTATTCATATCAAAATTTATTCGTATCTAAAACATGTTCATTCAGAAATTACAAACGGAAAAGCCTTTGAATGATAATAGGTACTCTTACATAATACATCTAATGTATCAAAAACAGGTATTTCTCGGATTGCTATTAATATGTATTCACAAAAATCGTATTCGCCAAATCAAGCCACGGTAATATAAAGCTAATAAATAATTTACAATATTGAATTGATTACCCCGTCTGTTATCAATTCCTGAATTTGAAGAAAGATATTAATCAACTGTATTCATTGGTAATCTCCATTCAATATTCATTGAATAATTCGAGCATGCGGATTCAATGTAGGCGGTAAAGAGTACACATGATTTATTGGATATTTATTTATAATCTTATTTATTTAATTCTTAAAACCATGTACCTGCGTTTCAGTGTACGAATCGCGATGAATTCATCATTCATCGTTATAAAGATTTCTATTTAATCTTTTCTACTAAGTATTTTAGTTTTTAAGGTCCATACCACGTCCATACTATGATGTTCACTTAAAATATATGTTATGGAAAAATGTTATAGTGATGTTTTGTGAAAAAACTTAAGCCAATACAGTATATCATCTAGCGATATCAAAACCTCATCAGTGCGTTAATTGAATACGTAATGATCCAAAAAACACCCTGTTCTATACAGGGTATTTTTTGAAAGGTTTGATACCTTATATTATGGTGAATTTATTATTTATTCGACATTCTTTAAAAAGTTGGTTTGGTAACGGCTTTGAGGTGCTATTTTTTATTTGTATGATTGATAGTTGGAGAAAGAATTGAATTGCTTACATACAAATTGAGAATTATTATAATAAAATATGAGTTTTTGAAGAATCCTACTTATATTTACTGAAAAAAGTTCGCATTTACGTTTTATAAAACTATTGTCATTGTATTCTTATAAGAAAACAATATAATTTTAATTTGTGATCTGTGGACAGAACTATTATAAGGAATCTAAACCAGGAATCTGCTAGAAATGAATCATGTTGGTACAAAAATAAGAAGTTATTTTTAGCTAGCACTTAAGAGGAACAAGTAAAATACTTTTGAATTTGTTTCTATTCTAGTAAAGCTTTTGTTATTTTGGATGCATTTCACGTCTGTTTCATTGATCGATTTTCTTAACGAGCTTGTTCGTAATCAGCCTCTTGTCTTGCTAGACGATTAACTTTTTTGTTTTTATCCACCGGGAATCGAACTCGGTTCTTCGATCAAACGTTAATTACTCAAACTCAAACTCAAACATTTATTTATTCAATTAGACTTCTTCTAGAAGCACTTTTGAAACGTCATTACTGGACCAAATAGGTGGATTGTACCTATACTTATTATTCATGCGAAGGCTATTCTGTATTTCCGTCTAGAACATTTACATCAAGACTGAAACTATAATAGAGTTGTAATATTGCCGGAACCTTGGCGTAGGATATAGGCTAAATTGTGTCAAGGAAACAAAACTTGAGAATGAAATAATAGATGGGACTTTGTGTGACAGATCTTTGTCGTTTTAATGAAAAACATTGTAATTTATCAATCATCAAAAGTGTGATAAAGTTACTGCAATTTGCTTTCTGACTCATCACTCATAGCCCGACAACTGTTATTCAATAGGCGGTCCACACAGAGCGAGCAGCCTCGCGAACCTTTTTCCGTGGCTCGACTGGCCTTGGCTTTGGCCGAGGAAAGAGGAAAGACGTTCATATATAGACCGAGGCATGAAAAAGCATGGAACGTAGTCACTTAAGAACCGCAGGACACTGAACAGTTCTTTGGTATCATTATTATGATTTATGTGCATGTTATGTAAAATTGACATTATTCTAAAAGAGCAACTACGTAGTTTCTTGTAGGTTCTTCTTTGTAGACCGCTTTCCGAATCGGTGGTAAACGGTAAAACTATGTTAGGGCGATTCAAAAGTGCTTCTAGAAGAAGTCTAATTGGACAAATAATGTCAAATGTTTAAAATAATGGGTCTAATTGGTTTGAGTTCACTCTGCGCGATTCGGATTCGCGCGGTAATTACTTCGCGATGCTGCTCGCTCTTGTGGATCCACCTTTTGACTTTTGCATAATAGTACGTGAGCGAAGTAGCGGGTGCATCCCGAGTACTTACATATAAAAATTAGAGCAGTAAAGTATTCGAAACGTCGGGTTAAAAAAAATTATGAATAAATCATATACGTAAATAAGCAGTTCTCTTCTCAGTGAAATTCTTATTTATAAAGATATCATCAATTTACTTTGACACAGTGCTTGGAAGATTTATCTTAAGGAGGATTCTTCTAGTTTCTTTTAAGACACATTTTATTTAATAAATATTGTCTCGTTAATAAGAGTTGTACAATTTTCAAATGAAAGACTGTATGAAGATCAGCGGTTCTATCTCCGTGATTTTAATAATAGAAATTTTACTGAACCTATTTATTATTTTACCATTATTTTACTTAATGGCCAAATCAAAATCTTCGTGTCTGACTGCCCAATTGATTTTTATATGGAGAATAGTTTATTATAAAGGTTTTATTTAGGCGCTATCATTATTTTGACAAAATTCTAATTCAATCGTTGCTATTCTATCACTTGGCTTCATAGCCACATGCGTAGGAAAGATTTAATTTTAGATATAACTCACTAGCTGCTCCGCGCGGTTTCACCCCCGTGGCTCCACTCCTGTTGGTCGTAGCGTGATGATATATACCCTATAGCCTTCCTCGATAAATGAGCTGTCTAACACCGAAAGAATTTTTCAAATCGGACCAGTAGTTCCCGAGATTAGCGCGTTCAAACAAACAAACAAACTCTTCAGCTTTATAATATTAGTATAGATAATATATGAACTGTATTTTCTAACATAGAGTTTGCTTAAACAATGTTTTATTTTATGATTACTTTTATCTCACGCACTTATGCGGCTTAAACAAAATCTAAATAGTTTAAAATATATATCATTAATTATTAAAATCTATAAATTGTATGGTAAATTTCTATAAAGACAAAATACATATACAATGTAATGACCGTATCAAGATAATATATTAACATTGACCGCAACATCTAAACGGTCCTATTCAACCAAGTCTTGTATATGATATTATATGATATTTTCGTCTAGTATTGGAGATTTGAGTAGTCCTGTGTACGAAGGGACAACTAGCAAGTGACACTAGTATGCACTATCGTAAACATTTAAACTCAATGTTACGTGTTTGCAACTACAGATTTCAACATTTAAAAGTTGCATTTGACATGATATAAACTCAAAAGATCGACAAAATATAGTTAACATCAAAGGTTTTAATAATGATAATATATTGTAATGCAATAATAGATTTATCTTTTGGAAAGTTGAATTAACATAAATTATTAAACCTAGTAAATATTTAAAGTATTATTTTACTTATATTTTTATGAATTAAACTACTTAAAATTCATTAACAAAGTTGGCAGTTATAAGACGAATAGGACGCACGTGTTCCTTTTACATTCCTTTTTATTTATAGCTAGTACCATTTCATCAAGTGTCACAAACAGTTACTATTCCTAGTACTTGCCTAGTACTAAAATTATTAGGAACATTCGTTCTTAGACGAAGCTTTTCATGAATACTAATCGCTGTATTTTGCTATAATAAAATGTGTACATTTCGCTTTGGCTCTATGTCAAATAGAGAATCAAATTCTTTCGAGACACAGTTTTTGACGCAAGAATTTTGTTACGTCGTTCAAAATAACAAACAATATTAATAATTTTTTTATTCAATTTTATCAATTCTATACTTACCAACCAAAATCTTCAAAAATCAATTTAGCGGTTAAAATATAATATCGTAACATTACATACTTTACATTTACATTTTACACTATAATACATTCGCATTCATAATAATAGAAAGTGTATGATACAAAACACACCACAAAATTATTTTTAATACATTTTTAAAAGAGTTTTTAAATGATATGTTAAAATATAGTTCTTGTTGTAAAGTGTAAACTATCGAGTACAGCGTTGGTCAAGTCACATCACTACGATCACGTGGCGGCAGTGAGGTGCGCGAAGGGTGCGCGAGCGAGCCTGCGCGTGTCCGCCTCCCACTTCCCCTTCACCCCCGCGATGCTAGATTTATTTTCATAAAAATAAATACAACAATCGATTTACCGATGAAATGTGATACTGGATTTCAATTTTGTGTTTTTTCTAATATCGTTCTTGCAAGATCGAACTGCACATTTCACCATGTTTATTCGTAAATATGAAAAAAATCCCTAGAGAAACGCACTTCGATAGCACTCAACCACGACTACGAGCGCTCGCGGCGGGAACGTCGTGTTGTTCCCACCTGTGCCTACTGTTCCCACTTCGTTGTTCGCACTCTATAGATAGTATATATTATACTCTAAGATATTGAAGCTCTGTAGTCTTTGACTGGCCATAAATACATAACAAAAAAAATGTGTGCGTGTACTAGTGTACACACGTAAGAAGTGAAACTTCTTTATGAGCTTATTTTTCAAAAAATAATTTACTATATGCAACTTTACAGAAATACGTCGAATCACGCGTGGTAGGGATAAGAAAAAGATGGCGCGTAACGGAAAATGTCACGCGTAACGAAAAAATGTTACACTTAATTTTTTTCCAACCCCGATAAAGAAGTTTCACTTCAAAAAAAAAAACAAAAAAAAATGAATTGTTAATGTTACATTTGAATTTGGAATCTGTCACTTGATTCTTGAATCATATTTTCTCATTTCAAATTGTGTTTTCGCGCCAATCGGTGTTAAATTTTATTCGTGATATTATACCGCTGGAAACTATGATTTACTGTAACTTTACTTGAGTAAGGATTGCTCTTAACGTCTTTATATAGTAATAAATATGTCATGCTAAAGAAAAAAGACGTTTCCTTGTAAAAATATTTAAGAGTCCTAATACAAAATTGCGCTGGACGAAAGCTAGTATTTTTACGTTTGAACGCGATCATCGTGTAGTCGAGTAGCAAAGGCTGAAAGCGCTCAAAGTGGAAACATTATAGGACCTTATTATCTCGTTATCGTCTACTCCACCAATTCTAATCTAGTATCGTGGGCTTCCCGACTACTACGCGCGGGAAAAACGTACTTTAGTAATTTTGTGTCTGACGGAGCAGCGCAACACGTCCTACTCCCTAAAGCGCGGAGCGCGGTCTGCCGTAACAGCTCGCGGGGTCTTCCACGCAGGCCTTCACAGGCCTCGGGGTAACTGTTCGGGGCGACGGCCCCTTTCAGTGGTGGCAACGCCGCCTGCAACTACAGGCGGGGCACTGGGTGGGACCTAATGGTCCGAGGTGTCGTGTCCGGGAAGTGTCCTGCTGCAGTGCGATCGAGCCCGCGTGGTATCGCGGGCGATCTGCTAGCTGCTGCAGGGAGGAATGTCCGTGGGTGAGGCCACCCGCCGCTTAGCGAGGTCGAGCCCGCCGGCAAGGTGCCGGGGGGGCGCCCATCAGCCAGCGGCGAGGAAGCGGTCGTGTCCTAGGAGACTAGGTCACGTGGTAGGCCTCTTATGTCCGGCGGTCTCCGATGGTATGGCGCGATGCCCTGCAAATGCTGGGATCGCGCTCCGTCGGCGCGCGCGAACATAGAGGAACTCAGGCGACGAACGAAGTCGTCCAGGCTCTCCATGCGCAGGTCCCTGGAGATGACCTGATTCCGTACGAAGCGTGGTGCTCCGGAGATGGTACGGAGCGCTAGCGACTGCTGCGCTCGCAGCGACTTGCGGTCCGTCTCGTTGGTCAGCGCGAACCACGCAGGGGCCGCATAGGTGAGTCGCGTGCGAACGTAGGCCTTGTAAATGCACAGCTTCGCACGGAGAGGCAGGTGAGACGCCAGCATGGGGCGGAGTATGTTCCGCACGGCGCGCGTCTGGGCAACCACGTTCTTCACATGGGGCCGCATCGAGAGTGTCTTGTCAATGGTCACACCAAGGTACTTGGCCGTCGGTGACCATTCGACGTTCTCGCCCATGAGAGACACCGGGGGCGGCAGAAGGCGCGCCCGCCCGATGGAAATCGCCTGAGTTTTCCCCACGTTGACCTTGAGTCTCCAGTCCTCCAGCCATGAGGGAAGGGCATCCAGTGCTCGCTGCATCTTTACCGATGCATGCTTGGCGTTCAGCGAGGTGGTAATAAACGCAGCGTCGTCGGCATACAACGCTAAGATGGCTCCGCCAGCGACTGGAATGTCGTCCGTGTATCTGCTATAGCAGACGGGCGACAGGCAGCTTCCCTGGGGCACACCGGCTCGGATGGGGCGCTCTGTGGACAGAGCATTTTCAACCGCCACTTGAAAACGTCTGTCTTGCAGGAAGGTGGCCACAGTCTTAACTACTCGACGCGGAGTAGTAGACGTGGACAGCTTGTAGATGAGTCCGGTGTGCCATACGCGGTCGAACGCTTTCTCCATATCGAGGAATACTGCAACCGATTGTTCTCGCTTGTTGTAGGCGGCAGCGAGGTGGTGCAGTACTCTCGCCACTTGTAGAGTGGTGGAGTGTTCGGCGCGGAAACCAAACTGTTCGTCGCGTGGCTGAAGGTGGGGCGAAATGTGCAGCAGCAGTAGCTTCTCGAAGACTTTCGAGGTTGACGACAGAAGGGTGATGGGACGGTAGCTCTCGGGTAGCATTATATTCTTGCCTGGCTTGGGAATCAGGATGACTCGGCCGAGCTTCCACGGAGATGGAAAGTGCCCGGTACGGAGGATTCCGTTGAAGAGCCGCGTCAGCGTCGCGATTGCTCGCGGAGGAAGGTGACGCAGCGCTTCATTGGTGACCCGATCGGGGCCGGGGGCTTTGCGTAGTTTGGTTCGTCGAATCATCCTTTGAACACGTCCAGGAGAGAACACGACGGGGTCTTCTGTCGGCGGAATCGGCGGTTCGAAGTAATCCTTCACATGTCGCTCGATGGTTTCTACGTGCTGCACATTCGTAGTCGGGTTAGGCATGAACTGCGTCTCCAGGTGGTCTGCAAATATCTCCGCTCGATCCTCGGCGCGGTAACGTGGGGTTCCGTCACCGGCCATGAGGGGTCTAATCGGAGGGGGCTTCCTGGAGAGCTGGCGGCAAAGGCGGTGCATGCCGGACCAGTCATCGCCGGCTCGCTCGATGGCGGTGTGCCAAGATTCGACTGCTACCGTTTCCAGTGCGTCTGAAATCTTGGCTGCCAGAGCGTTCAGCCGCGTCTTCATGATCGGACATCTCAGGTAAACGTACGCGCGGGAAAAACGTACTTTAGTAATTTTGTGTCTGACGGAGCAGCGCAACACGTCCTACTCCCTAAAGCGCGGAGCGCGGTCTGCCGTAACAGTGTTTGCGCTCCCGTATATAATCGAAAATTCTAGAGAACTTTAAAATATTCCATTACTTTCATAAATCATATAATATGTATTTTTTTGATTGCAAATTTTTAAGCATAAATCTATCATTTAATGTGTATTTTTTATTTATTTTTTACTCTGTTGTATGTTTTAGAAATTCGACGCCAAATACACATAAAATTTCATCAAAGTAAGGCTATTTTAACTTAGATTTTCTTTGAATTTTTGAATAAAAGTACTTAAATTGCCTCGAACATATTTTAGGATGTCTCAGTGTCTTTACTGTTGTATATTTTATACGAAAACTTCTTCTTTTAAATTCCGTGTAAACTACAAAGACACGAACGTCCCGCATGGAAAAAATTGAAACACGCCTCAGGTTATTGGCTATTAAACAAACTGGACAATGAATATCAATAAATTGTCTCGAACATATTTTAGATATTGAATGAATCTTTAATTTAAGATAATAAAACACATTGTTACTAATTTAGTTTTGTTAAACGAGCGCCTAAAGAATTACAGAAACAAGTCAAAATCACTCTAAAATCGATATGGACTCTTAAGGAACAATATATTTTTTTTATGTTAAATAAGTAATATTTTTTTTTCAGATTGGTTGGCGAACAACCAACGCCTGGTTAGCGGGTAACTGGGCATGCAAGTTCTTCCTAGTACTGAGAGCGTTTGGCCTCTATTTGTCTTCAAATGTTCTTGTCTGCATATCATTAGACAGGTAAGACGCGTAGAAAATATAATAACGGTATCGTAAATAATTTAATCTATATAAGAATTAATAATATCTATTTTATTTGAATATGCGTGAACGATTGGATAGATTTCGCTAATTCAATTTTTGTTTTATTGTCAGGAGAAACATAAGAAAATAATAATATTGGCTATAACATAATTATACTATCATTAATGTTATTTTGGGATATAAGTATTATAATTTATATTGAAACTGGATTTAATATAAAATCCAATTTAAAAGCATTTCGTAGAAAGAAACTTGATCGGAAATCCATTCTTTCTGAAGTATTAAATTTGTATTTGTAGAAAGAAATTTGTTAGAAATTGTGAGAAATTTTCCACACAATTAAATAAGCTGATAAAGCCTTAAGTAAAAATGAATGGACGCCGAAAAATATTTAATATTAATAAGCTCTGTGTGAAGTCTTATCCAAAATCGATTTTAATATAATATACATAATTCTTTGTGGTATTGAGGCCAGAACAATATCGTATTATTCAAATAACTTCAACCATTTTGAAGATTTTATTCAATGAATGAAGAGATTATTTAATTTATTAAATTATTTTACTTGCAAGTTGCAAAGACGTCTAATGGACAGTAAGATAATTTTCTTTGAAGATTTTGAGATAAACGAATAGGTACTACATTGTATTAAGATAATAAGGTCTAGTAATTAAATCCACGCGTCCCTTATTACATATTATAAGAATTGAAGTAGGTAATGTACCTTACATAAGAGATTTTCCAGAACTTTGTCTTTTTCATACTTTTTGCATAGTTGTGTTTACACATAATATGTAGTAATTTAAACAATAAAATTTGAATAATGAAAAGGATTTAGTGATTCGAACTTATTTAATAGTTTAGGACACTTTATAACTTCTATGTTATAAGGTTTATGTGATTGATTAAGTAGATTTTTAAAATTCGGTTATATCATATAAGACTATACTCTTGAGACTAAATAATATCAACTAAATTATATATGACGGCGCCACCGTCGAGGTTTTAAAAAATAACGAACGGCGAACCGATATAAAGCAGCGCGCGCGCACGACTCGGGTCATTCGTTCGCCGACCGTTGCCCAGTGCACATCTCTCACGAGCTTACTATAACTTATTTGTGATATTTATTTTTATTAGTGGTCATAATTGTAATACCAAGTGATTTTGTGGAGACCTTCGTGTTCTTTTAAATCAACCTCGGAGCCTGACGCCTACATATACATAGATAAATAATACTAAATTATCTGTTTATCTGGTTCAATTTTGCACACCATTACCCAGTATTTTCTAGATAAAGTTTTTACGTAGCAGAAATTAAATAGGTTTTTCTCATAATGATTTTTCAAGAACAATACTAAATGCAACGCTATTGTTTCCTCACGTGTCCCGACCACGTGTTGAAGTTATTACGGATAATGTCTGACCATGCATTAAGAGTTTGATTGAGATTTCTGCTTAAGTATGTTATGTAGCAGAATCAATATGGCAGTATATTGTTAATTGTTACTCTTATACAATGAACTTCGAGATATTGAAATATGTATGATATCGCCAAATAGATGAATAAAATATGACTTATATAATGGAAATAACAGTAGTAAAGGAGTTTTTTTGTTAGTAGAGCATATTTATTTTATTTTATTTTTAGGTGAGTTGATGTGGACATTCACTTAATACCTTTATTTCCTAAGCACCTTTTTTCATCTTGCAATCGAATAATTACAGTAAACAATGATTGTAAAATATGTTGAATACGAAATTTATAAAATATATACAAGATATTATTAATTTATTAATAAATCAAACATACAATTAATAATAAATTAAAATCACATTTCAGTCCACAAAATATTCACCTTAAAAACTTCATTATTATGTCCAATTGTTATTTAAATCGGCCATGTGCAATAATTCTTTTGTTTTTCTTTGCATACAGAAAACAAACGTTCCTCTTTGTTACTACAATATTTCATCAATTAAACAGAAAACGTTTTCGTTCAGTTTTCTCTTAATTACAATACACTCTTTTAATTAAATTTCATTTGATCTATTATTGCAAATAATATAAGAGTGGAATAAAGCTTGCATAATGAAATGATCAAGCATAATCTATGAAAAATATACAACTGCCTCAATTGTCAGAACTAAACCTAATTTAAAAGGGAACATATTGGACACCAGCTTCCAAATAAAAAAAGAATTATCAAAACCCGTTCACCCAAATCCAAAAATATACAGTCGAACCACCTCCTTTTTTGAAATCGGTTGAAAAGTTCATAAAGAACCGATAAATCCGTTTCGTTTAAATTTGTTTCAAGAGTATGGCACTAGAATATTTTGATTTAGATAAGTAGTTGAAAAGTCCCTTGGGTTTTAAGGTGCATCCACGATTTGTATGAATTCTCACGATAAAATTAGAACGAATGTGATAGTAGTACTGAAGATTAGAGTTAATCGCACTTAGTGGGAAGTGAAATTTTTATAAGGATTGAACATAGGGATTTATCTTTAGCCCGTAAAAAGGAAGAAAGATCTTTTTAAACTCAAACTCAAAAAGTATGTTCTGGCAAATTCATAATTTTCATTTATATAACGTAAATTTATTACGTAACAATTATATTTTAAATAGACAAAAGATAATTAATTTATTAGGATATTTTAGAGGTAATATTATTAGGAAGCAGCGCGGAACATTGATATAACTTTGCTAAACATATTATGTCGCTTTTTGGGAAGAAAAATATCATAATGCTACAATAAATCTAGGTAGGTAAAGGGTTCCATTTCATAGAAAGACGAGTGACATTAATTTATACGCCCTTATAAATATTTAAGTGACATCCTGGTAGGGAATATTTTAGTTAAAAAGTAAGGTACAAAATACAAAACTCATCTTATCTAGATGATTTTTTTATAGCAAACTTTAGTTCAAAGCTTTTACAAATCCTACTTAATATTATAAATGCGAAAGTTTGTGAGGATGTGTGTGTGTGTGTTTATTACTCTTTCACGCAAATATACTACTGAACCGATTACAATGAAATTTAGAACACATATAGAGGGTAACTTGGATTAACACATAGGATAGGTTTCATCCCGGAAATCCCAATGGAACGGGAACTATGCGGGTTTTTCTTTCAAAACGCGGGCGAAGCCGCGGGCGGAAATCTAGTACTACAATAAATCTAGGTAAAGGGTTGCATTTCATAGTAGGGCGAGTGACATTAATTCATACGGTCTTATAAATATCTAAGTGACATCCTGATAGGGAATATTTTAGTTAAAGAGTAAGGTACGAAATACAAAACTCATCTTATAGATGATTTTTTTATAGCAAACTTTAGTTCAAAGCTTTTACAAATATTTTATAATGGTGGTGGTAAAGCTTTTACATCAGTAATAAATTAACCATTAATTTATATCCGTAAAAGTTTCGCAATGAATATAATTAATTAAAAAAGAATTAAAAGCGTCTTATTCTTTGTTTGAAGTTGCCAAATCTAAAAGCATTTTTATAAAAAGGGGTTGATTTTTTACATTTATTTCAGAATATCTACTAAATTGCTAAGTTTATATAATTCGGTAAATTAATGTATGTATATGTTAACGGAAATGTATGTAATCCGTCATTGTATACAAATCCTAGGAAATGTATTTAATTCCTAAAATCGCACGGAAATGTGTGAAATAAATTATTTTATACTTACACATTACACATATTCTAGGAAATCTATACATTTCCTAAATAGTATCGGAATTGTACACATTTCCTAGGATTTGTATACAATTCCTTGATTTCATACATTTCCGGTAACATATTATATAATTTGATTGTTCATGTTTGGCGTATTCTTTAGCATAAGTCGAATTAATATTTCGTTCATAAAACAATCTAGTCTTCACAATAACAATTATAACACGTACCTATGATATGAGTTGTAAGGTATTTTAGATACTCGTATATAAGCTTCTTGGTTGTATGACTTGCGTATGTCAAAACTAGTTTTACGCAGAAGGTTTTAAGCAAATTACTTGCTAAAAATAAGATTTAAGTAACTTTCTATTATGATTGGAAAATTAACTGAAAACTAATATAATAGATTTTAGTTTTGAGCAATTTTAAAAAACGTTCATGTTTTTTTTCATCTTTATCCAATTTACTTAAACACGAAATTAATTTCTAATATCATCCTAAATTAATAAAGGAAGATAATAAGAGTGTAAGTAGTTTCCTTTTCCCAAGATCCAGTTCTCTGTAGTTGAGCCAGAATTTAATTATGTTGACGTCGGCGCGAAGTAATATGTTTATATAATTATAAAGCGTTGTAATAGTCACGTACGTGTCTGTTTTCGTAAACATCCATAGAATTGACTTATTAAATTGCTTTATAATATAATGGTAAATATTAGATACATCTTCATACGGTCCAAATATATTATGAAGTTCTAAAAGCAATTTTCGATCTATCTACAAACATTTTATATTATAAAAGAATGTTATCCCCAATATTAATATTTTTGCAAGAGGAGCATAATATCTGATACAATGTTATATCGCATATGGGGATTGTTGAAGTAGGTACACAATTTTGTATTTTTAAAGCATAAGTGAAATTCTAGTGCAACTTAATCCAGCTTAATATTTTGAATATAACTCTCATTGAACTATAAGATAAGTAGGTGTTATGTAATTTAACAACTACAAAATTTGTTGTCTGCTACAAGTATTCAAATGAGGTTTATTTCTATAATACCGTCGTAACTCCTCGTGAAAATTTGAATATTAGTTTGTTAGACAAAGGCTTATAACTCTTTTTTTAAAAGTTCATAATAATTTTCGTAAGAAACTTGGTCCTACATAATGTGTTATAATTGTTAAAATGAAATGGAAGAGTTGATACGTATATAAATAATATATTTATGAACGCTCATAGACTATTTTAACATAGACTATTTTAACTATTTTAACATTTAACATCTAGTTTCAGGCTTTCTTATAAAGAAGGTAAATTGAGCAACTACAAAAGACTTTACATTGTTTAGAGTTTTTAAATTTTAACGCCGGCTCGAAGTTTTGGATTATTATCTTTTTGCGTGGGAGGAAAGCAATGAACGGTTTATTAAAAATGCCTTTTCAGAAAAAGATAACGTCTTTTATTACGCTTACTAAGGTGGAATGACACGTCTGCAATAAGATTGAAAGGAGTTGTGAAAACGCTGGTAAAGCAAGTTTATAATGCAACGGTTTGTCTAAACTCGTTATTTAGTTAGCATTATTTTTGCGACTGTACTTTTCTTTATACTATGGTAGTATGGTATACTCTTTATACTATACCTACTACTATGGTACGGTATTTAGGCCATTGAGTAAATATAAATACTAATATGATAAATAATAATACTTAATAAATAAGTGCAGTTAATAAAATAAAAAAAAACGTATCAAAAATTCTAAAATGGAAACTTGTATAGTAAGGTAGTATTTACATCAAATTCTGTCATTTTCTTAATTAGCCATTCGGTCAGTTTCGATGGATCATAATATCTACCTACGTTAAACTATTGTAAAGTTTTAAATCAAGAGTTTATTTTTGGAACTTTTGAGATTTTTAATATTAATTGCACTGTAAAGCTTCATTAATTATGCTATTTATGAATCGAAAATAAATGCAATGCATATTGAACTCAAAACTAATTTGGGTTGATCCGATCCATTCTTTGTATTGAAAAATTATCACTTAAAAAAAATTTATCATTCAATTATCACATTCTTTTCCAGAAACTTAAAAAAAAAAACATTTATTACAATAATATTATTGTATCCTATATTTACATCCTACACTAGCTATGCCCCGCGGTTTTACCCGCAGTGCTCCTCTCCTATTGGTCTTAGCGTGATGATATATATAGCATAGCCTTCCTCGATAAATGGGCTATCTAACACCGAAAGAATTTTTCAAATCGGACCAGTGGTTCCTGAGATTAGCGGGTTCAAACAAACAAACAAAGAAACTCTTCAGCTTTGTAATATTGAGTATAGATTTTACAACTCTCTCTCTCATTTAGATGAAACCAGTCATTCGTAAAGTCAAGTAGTTAAGGAATTACAGCTAAGTAAATACAACCTTTCCTAGATCAATATAATATTTAGTGTACCTAGTAAACATTGTTCTGAACTAAATTTAACCAAGTTAAATTCACATGTTGCATTCTCGCGGGTAAAAATGTGTATTTTTTAATTTCATAGGTAAGTAATTTTCTTGTTGTTGTGATGTTGCTAATTGAATCGAAAGCTTCATTTCATTTTCAAATCAGGTAACTAAGCTTTTTCAATAAATCGCAAATAATTTCTCGAGCTCACAGATATAATCACAGATGTAAGGCTCATTTTTAAATATTACCTTCTCAAAATAGGTAGGTATATTTTCATAGTCTAATAAAAAAATATTAGTGAAGCCATTTTCACAATTTCATCGGTGTGGAAATAAGATTATTTTTTTCAATTTTTTATTAATTAAAAAATAAAATAAAATAAAAATTTATTTTTCGAAAAACAGGTACAGCATTATGGTCAGACCCTGACCTTCGAACTAGTGGTAAACTGGTTGGCAAGGATAACGGGCTAAAATAATATAGAATGATAACAGTGATACAGTTTACACAATCACTACGATAAATTCCTAGTATCTTTTGAAATTAAATCTTTAATGGTCTCCAGTTGTAGTTAACGTTTTAACAAAATCGACAATTAAGTCTTATACAAAGGGACAAAGTAATAATTACATTAATTGTAGCGTTACTCTAGATTTTAAACGATTACTTTTATTATAATTACATAGTTTTAAGGATATTACAGTGAAATTATTGGTTGGTACTTTGAAGTTTGTTTTAATGTAGTTAATGAATAATAACTATACGTTACGATAGTGTTAGTTTTAAAGAACATATCGCATAGAAGCACAGTCTGGTATGATGCATATTAAATAAATACTATTGTTCCCGCTTTAGGCTTGGGAACTGGAATTTCTTTAGGGAAACTCAATATTCCGTTTAAAACAATTTATTTTCGAGACCAACACACCATTTGTACAAAGTTTTTTAGATAAGTGAAAAAATACATTCTACCCTGTATAATAAAATAAAATAAAAAGACAATCTATGTTGTTGGAACGCGTGATTGCTAATAAGTTTAACAGGCGTAGACATAATCCTCCCCCCGCTGAAAAGCGTAGATTTTCAAGCTTGAAGGTCTTCAGAAGTGGGCAGAGGACACAGTCGAACCAAAGGTCTTCGAACGCAGGCTGCTTGTAGTTTCGACGTCCGCAACTCGACAAACACCGTCTGTTCCATGGAATAATCGAACGATACGCCCCATGCGCCAACAAAGTGGCGAAGAATTATCCTCTTGAAGCAGTACGAGGTCTCCGATGTTTATTTTTGATTTGTCAATCTTCCATTTGGTTCGTAGTTGCATTTCTGAAATACACTCTTTCTGCCATCTCTTCCAGAAATGTTGGCGGATTTGTTCAAGTCTGCCATATCTATCCAGGGAGCTCTCTTTAGCGTTATCCAACGAAGGAGCCGGCAGTGCATTCAATGGTCTTCCGATTAAGAAGTGCCCTGGGGACAAGGAAAGGAAGTCATTGGGGGAAGATGACATGGGACACAGAGGACGGCTATTGAGAATGGCCTCCACTTGAGCAAACAATGTCGAAAGTTCCTCAAATGTAAGATGGGTATTGCCCATGACTCGCTTAATATGATGTTTAGCGGACTTAACGCCGGCCTCCCATATTCCACCAAAGTGAGGAG
>CAJQZM010034708.1:14546-38112 GCA_907164665.1 Colias nastes
GATCAAAGAGCGCACGCGATATTCAACTTTATTACGGCTGTATTAGCTTCTAGTACCGTAACCGGTCTCTCAGTGCCAGACATGAGAAAGGGAGCCTCCTCTTAAGCTTTAGGTAGTACGGAAGAAAAATCACATTAAACCACGTTTAAATGAAAATATATGAAACGCAATAAATAAAAATGCAAACATTTAATATTAACTTTGAAATGTTTAGAGACAATTTAGCTAAATGGTCAATGCATTACCGTCTCCCGTGTTGTAAATTATTTACATTTAGCGTAAAATTCATATCATTTCCACGTCAGAAGTCGCGTCCCGAGAGCGAAATGGAACTTCATTTTTAATGACGCGTTAGCATATCACTCACCGCTACCGTTGTGTAAAATAGAGCCAGCGTTGCGTTTCAGCTACGATACCTCTCAACGGAGTGTTTAGTCATATTTTGTCTATTCCACCCATTCATATGTTTCATTTTTTATCCAATGCTTCTTTTTATCCAATGCTTCATGATTTATTTCAGAGACAGTTTGTTTTACGTTGAGCTTTAAAGAATCTATGATTTTAGGACGTATAGAGCTTTTATACTTGTTTTATTTTTGAATGACTTTAAAACTTTTCTATTTAACTTTTATACACGACTAATATTTATTTACTTATCTTATTTATTATTTAATTATTTGGTTTAATAACGTAATTAATATTTTTAACATCTATAGGTATATTATTGTAAATGTTTTATGTCATGTGTTAATATATACTTTTATTTGCGTTTGTCTAATTATTTAGTACACTGCATGTGTGTTGGTACACTGCATGGTTGTTTTGTTGTCACACAGTCATTGCGGCGCGGTTGCTGTGGGTGGTGCTTATCCTCAAACAACACTGTCGAAAAGGCGGTAGGAGGTAGCACTGACCTAGAGGATCCTGTGCGTATTCATGCTATTTTGCCAGGCTAATAACTATTGTGTTTGCGTAGCTTCTTCTTAGAATTTGATGTAGAAAACGCCTTTTATACCCAACCCAATTTATATACTTTTTACAGTCTCTGCAGGCCAAAATATCGTTTAGTTCAAAAGAAATTGTTGCCTTAAGTTGTTCGTGGTGTAAGGATGCATACCACAACAAAGAGAGTTGCTTTAATCTGCAACGGATTGGAGAAGAATGCTCATTAGGTACGTAAAATTGTAAAACTCATATGTCTAAGCAGTTGAATTTCGTAATTGATCAAAGAATTGTAGTAAAATGAAAGCAAATTTTAAGGTACCCAAGCAAATATAATTGTACCGCCGTCATGGATTGTGAAACTTCCGAGACGGGGCAGTTTCAAATCGTCTTTAAGGAAATCGCCGAAAAAGAAAAACGCCGCAAAGAAAAAAGGAAAGGACTCAAAGGTGGAGCAAAGGCCCTTCGTCATAAAGCCAATACCGACAGCCAACGTCAAGCCTGTCCTCGTTTTTATTAACCCAAAAAGCGGAGGCAATCAAGGTGTGAAACTGTTGCAAAAATTTCAATGGCTTTTGAATCCACGACAAGTTTTCGATTTAACGCAAGGCGGACCAGGACCAGGGTAAGTTATTTTGAATAAGTCATCGATTTTTTTTTGTAATATTTCTAAATAGTGTTTTATTTATCTAAATATTTCCAAGATAGTATATCTAACATAAAAAAATAGAAAACAATAAGCCTTTTCTTTTGATTGAGCTTTTGTTGAAATATAAACATAAATATAATCATAATAAAGTACCCAAATGTATTTTACATTTAATGCAAACCAATCGTGCGTTAATATAGACAAATTTCAATGGAAATAATGGAATAATATACACTATAGGCTTTAAAGCGTGAATTGACGTCATTGTTATATTATTTTGCCTCATTAAAGAGCGAATAGTCCTCTTTACAAGTTTTATAAATAGCAAGTCTATGAATTTTAATGCTACACATTGTATGGTAATGACATATTTCAATAACAATCGTCAAACGATATGGCTCACTCTGTGTTGTTTAATAACCTTGCAGTTAGGTTCATTTTAATTTGTAAATAGTTCGTACAGCAGAGGTTTATGTGTAATTCCCAATTAAAAAAACAATCACGGGAATATAAAAGCAAAAAGAGGGATACTCGTATATTCGTACTGCAAGTCTATTACCTAGTTAGTGTGAATACACGGCGAAGTGTCGCGTGAAGAGCTCAGGCTGACACTTATCTTGTGTACCTACATCTCGGGCTCCAGACTTCAGTCCTCAAAGCTTCTCTCAGTCGTAATACCATATCCCGCTTTGATCCCTTTTCACAATAGCGTCGAAACAAAAAATCGCGTGCGCATTTTTCACGGATAAAGAATAGAAGTAAATAAAGCCGCTGGGTGGCTATGAATTCTACTTATTTCATTGTGTCGTGTCGTTAGACGCTGCGCAAATATTTTCTTTTGTATGACATAGCGTGTTGAAACCCTCGCGCATTTTTAACTAGAATTGTTTGGAAGCAAAGTATTTCTACTAAACCATTTAATTTTAAATTAGTAGTAGCAAACGCTTTCCATAGTTCTGAAAGGGCGATTATTTCAATCCAAACCGAAATATTTCATTTAAAATATATCTAAGTATCAGTTCCCACCCTCGTTTGTTCATATTATAATATAAACCATTTAGTAACTTCTATGTTTACTTTCACCGAATATCACAAATATTGTGTCAAGCTAACAAACCTTGACACTGATAAAATAGGTACGTATACTTACCGAAAGCTTACCGACTTACCGACCTACGTAAATGAAAATGTAACGGAAAATGGATTGGATTAAATATTTCTGGTTGTGACTCGAATAAATTGCTTCAATTGTAATCAAATGTAATATTTTTATAATTGTACATGTATAGGAAATTTCATTATCAACTATATTATTTATTAAATACTTTATGTAATTTATATTTGAACATTGCTACTTCTTCATGACAAATAATACCCATACCAACTCAATCGCTCAACAAAAAGAACAGCGCAAAAATCAACAGTGAACAATTTTGTAAACAAGTTTTAAAACGAAATACGAATGCTATCAAAAGCACATCAGTTAAAGGTTTACGTGTTAGGCATCTGAAATGAAAAATGTATTATGTTATACAGTTTGGCGAAAATTTGTTAAGGTTATATAGTGTTAATAAATGGTAAATTAATAAATAAAAAAAAAAAAAAATTAAATAAAGTTCAAGAAATTCCAATTTAAAATAGGTTAAGCTTAATTATTTCTTTTGCATTACTAAGTAATTATAACAACATTGGAATACTCATACATCAATGTTGAACCATTTATAATTATTTTAGAAAGCTTTATTAAGCTCTATAATCTATTATTAGACATAATAACATTGCCCTCTTATAAGACAAAAGCTAATTAGCCTGTCTGTCCACAGATTAGAAATGTTTCGTAAAGTGCCTAACCTACGCGTCCTGGCGTGTGGAGGAGACGGTACTGTGGGCTGGGTGCTCAGCGTTCTGGACAGGATCGGTGCCAGACCAGCCGTGGGAGTACTACCGCTGGGTACCGGGAACGACCTCGCGAGAGCTCTCGGATGGGGAGGGGTGAGTGATACGTAGAATTAGTCTTTAAGGTATATTATTATCACAAGCTTTGTTCTGCCAGAATTGGCGTGGCATAAAAATAACTATGTTACTTATACTAGTAAAATAATAATTTTTACTTATTAGTATTTACTTATTAATAATTTAGATAGTATATAATTATTAGTTGTTTTAGATAATAAAGGCATAAAGAAATGGAAGAGCAGAGTTTGCGCTCCACACTCTCAATGCCTTAACTATCATGCGATTAGAGAAAGCTTCCTAGCAATATTTGATAAGCTTTGTATATTTTTTTCCATTTTATTACTTTATTATCTGTACCTGTGTAGGTACATAATAATAAAGTAAAAATATACGGCGAGTGAATCGGAATAATACAGATTGCACGATCCAACGAGAGCCTCAATCCAATTAAAATATCCCAAAAATCAAGATTGTTTCAATATTTCAATCAAATCAAATTTTCAATTCAAATATGATGAATTTTAACTTCCGATACAATACAATTTTAACTTCCGATACAATATAAAAAGAGCTGGATGGGTAAGAATATGAAATGTTTCAGCTTTTTCAGAAATTAGTTTCTGCATTAAAATAGTGCATAATATGATTTCATCGTATGTTACCATTTCATTTTTCTCGTCATAATATTTAGTTTGGGAGCTCTGTTGAAATTTTAAAATGAAAAATTGTATTTGTTTCATTACACAACAATATCAACCGTTGAGGCCTGCAACAGACACGATGAAAATTCAATGTATTTTGTAAAATAACCTCATCGAATACAAAAATAGCTAAGACATAGGTACATATAATTTATAATTCATATTTCATATATTTTATAACATGTGTACTGTGTAGTATATAGAACTTTAATAAAATTGAAACAAATGTAAGACTTCAAAAATAGACAAGGTAAAACGATAAATAGAGGGATTAAAAGCAACGGATTTTATATAATGGTTTAAGTTTTCATCGCGAAAACTCCCTAAGGCATTTTTCAATATTCGTTTCGCATTTTATTCTTTAAACCCTCTTAAAATGCACTCTCTTTAAGTAATAATATGGTGTGTATTTTTAGCTTTGTTAACTTTTGTTTTGTTTTCTGCTCACAATGTTATTTTATATTATATAAAAACGAGTGCACAATCTCAACAGCCTGTTATTAATACAATTCCGTATAAAATCAATTATTTGTAAAAGCTCTTTGACGGAGCTTTAGGAGCTAAAACAATTTAATATAAACGCTGCGTAAAATTACAGTAGCGTAAATTTTTACGAAAACAATATCTGTTAGCAATTTCTACAATATCAGAATTGTTTGAACGTTAGTTAATTATACTGACGGTATAAATGAAACTACTCGTGTAAATAAAATTGTAGCGAAGATAAATATTTGCAAAGTTTTCATAATGTATAGGTCTTTATTACAAAATTATTTCGATACTGTGTAATGTAACAACGCTTTTATCACAATTAAACATTATATATTATTATAATTTACTGTTCTCTTTGATATAAGTGATGAAAAAGTTAAAAATAAACGTTTCGATTAACAGTTTAAATACATTAGTAAAAATTTGATGTAGTGATGGGTCGGGAGTTTAAGTAATTACATTTTTATAAAAATACATTCCTATAAATACATAATGATAATAATGCTCGCTTTATCAATGCTGTCATTCAAAATTTTCCTTGTAAGGCTTTTCTATTCACCGAGCGGCCAAGCTGCCTTCAGGGTATTTACAATTTATATTACCAAGGTTCAAATTTACATAATATGATTTTTATATCATTTCATTTTATGTTTATGTTTTAATTTCTGTAATAATATTACAGCTCTTTTTTTAGACGATGTTTAACTCAATGCATATTTTAAATTTATTGTACCAGCCTGTTCTTTCTTCTTTATAAGGGAAATAATATTATAGTACAGAGTACAGGTACCTATTGTTATAACTTGCTTTGTATATTTAAATTCGAGACGCAGTTCTAGGCAGAGCTTTGTCGCCCGCGTTTCAAATTTGTAATCCTCTTCAAAGTATAATACTTAGTTTGAGTTTTATTGTACTTTAAATGTTTCCATTTCATGTCACTGATTTGTTCAAGTGTTTCACAATAAATGCTTACAATTTGTAAGAAGGGATACAGAATGCCTGTAGTTTCGTAACTATTTACTCAACAATTCAAACAAGGTACCTATTTAAACTAAACAAACAGTTCTAGGAATAACGTTATTCATTCATTCATTCATTCATTCATTCATTCATTCATTCATTCAACGTTATATCAAATTAAGCTTTTTAACGTTCGTTGTACAATTTTCATTAAGCATTATAAATAATTACCAAATGCCTCTGCTTTTTACGTAAGAAATTATGAAAAGTAATTTCTCATCCCTACTAATATTAATATTATAAATGCGAAAGTAACTCTGTCTGTCTGTCTGTTACGCTTTCCCGCTTAAACCTCTCAACCGATTTTGATGAAATTTGGCACAGACAATCTTTAGACCCTGAGAAAGAACATAGGCTACCTTTTATTGCGAAATATGTACCACGGGCGAAGCCGGGGCAGACCGCTAGTATTATTATAATTAAGAGTCTTTCTTGACCTCATTTGTATATTTGCTTGCTTATTTCCGCTGAAGCGAACAAGTGCCTGAAGCGCGATAATATTTCCTTTATTTTTATTATAAAGAGTAAATACTCACTTTACGCGTGTAAATGTGAATATTTTATGATTCATAAAACTATAACTATAAAGATAAAGATGCCATTAAATGAAATGTCCTCAGTAAAAAGTTATATAACATTTACATGACCAATTATTATTTGAAAACTATCATGAAAATAGTTCTTAGTTTGTTTTGTGTGACGAGTACTTATAAGAAACAAGTGAAAAACTTTTTGGATGCTTACATACTTATACATTTCAGGGTTACGAAGATGAGCCAATATCGAAAATCCTGGCGCATATCGGTGAAAGTGACACCGTGCTGTTGGATCGATGGCAGTTGACAGTGGAGCCTAATTCGGCGGCGTCTGGCGAGGACACCAGCAACGCTAAAGCGGACCTGCCTCTTAACGTCGTTAACAACTATTTTTCATTCGGAGTCGACGCTCACATTGCTCTTGAATTTCACGAGGCTAGAGGTGAGTGTAACATCAAAAGGAAATTTGTGTTTCAGTTCACTTTGAACTGTGCAGGGAAAATACGATAGCCATTGAAGGTATATGTAAGCCAGACGACGGGTTTTCCTTTTTTGCATTGTATGCCAATGATTACAAAAGCTCTATAGAGATACCCATTTATTTAACCTTGGTAAAATAACATTAAAATTAAACATTTGTGTATATTTATGTATGTACGTGAATATATGGAATTAGTATAATCTGGTATGAAAAAGCTCCATTATGTTAAATAAAAAGTGGTAAAGTTATATTTTAATATAATGAAAAGTCTTTTTAGCGTGTATTACAGTAAACATTCTTCACATTTAAGTCTATAGAAATCGTGTTGTTTTCAGTAATTTATGTAATTGTTTATTCTCATGCTCTAAGTGTTGTTGTCAGATAATAAAGTTATTCGTTTCGCAACCGTGCTCAGAATAAAATGAATTGTTGACGCAAACTTTGCAAATTGCTTCTTCATACTGAAAAGGCTAATTTGCTCGATTTGTTTCCAGAGGCGCATCCAGAAAAATTCAACTCTCGAATACGAAATAAGCTGTTTTACGGAACAGCGGGCGGAAAAGATCTCATGCAACGGAAATGGAAGGGTTTAGCAGATTTTGTTACTTTAGAGTGCGATGGAAAAGACCTTACTCCGGTTTTAAGGGAACATAAAGTACACGCCATTGTCTTTTTAAACATTCCAAGGTGTGATTCGATTATTTTTGTGATTTTAACTTGTATAGCTATTCTTTTATTATTGTTTATAATTGACATAATTATACTTTATAGTTATGGAGGGGGAACTCATCCCTGGAATAAATCTATGGGCGCCTCTGAACCCTCGACTGAAGATGGATTAATCGAAGTAGTAGGATTAACCACATACCAACTGGTGAGTACCTATAAAGATTATAGACTGTGTTACTAATAATATTACATAATTATTATTTTCATGAAAATATATTTAACAAAATATACAAGTTATAAATATGTAATTGTATAAGCGTCACTAGCCGGTGTTACGTCAACAAATGAACTACTAATTAATTATAGCACTGCAACTGTCACGTGAAAAAGAAGCCCCTTAATACCTACAGGTATTAATTCATGGTAAGGCCACAACTTTCAGAATAGCAATACTATAAACTCTGTTTGTTGTAGCCATTATTACAAGCGGGTGGTCATGGCACGTGTATCACTCAGTGCAAGACGGCGAAAATAGTGACAACTAAAGTGATACCCATGCAAGTGGATGGCGAGGCTTGTAGGCTTGCACCGTCAGTGATTACACTATCCATTCTGAATCAGGCTATAATGCTTGCCAAGAAGAAACCAGGAAGGGTGCTGGCACCGTAAGTACATTCGATTACCCTTGTTAATTACGAATTACGTTCATCCACGCGGGTGTTTTAATTTTTTATTTTAATGTAAAACCAATAAGTATTTTTTCCATATATCGAACTCAATTTAGAATTGTTTCTAATTGCAAGACTTGATATTGGATAAATCATCCTTAATTTATTCTAGAAATTATTGAAACCTCTCTTAACCACTTTCTTTGAAACAGCTATTATGGAAATGGATAGAGTTCAAATTATTTTATTCAATTTACTTCCACATTTTGTATATTGTTTACAATAGCAACCAATTGTTACAATTTAGAATACGTTTGCTTTTAATTTATTGTGATTGCTAATGTATTGATAGCAAAATGGAGCTACTATTTGCTTTACCTGCCTGAAATAGTGAATTTGAATAGTCCAAATATTTTATTGGTAAACATTTTTACATGAACAAAAAAGGCTTCAGTGTGTAATTTTTATGAGAGTAAAAGTGAAAAATCAATCCAAAAAATAAGAAGCCTACTAAAAAAAATGAAGACCATTGTCCACCAATGGTTTTTCTAAGCAATCGGTTAAAGCACACATTTTATCGGTTTTGCGTCTACAATTTAGCTAATAAATTTAACACAATACCAACACCGTGAACTGCAACAAAAGAACCGTGAACTGCTAAACGCCAATTTCCTGTAAGAGGGTTTTATTTCGCTCCGGCCAATTCTTGTTTAAGTAGGGAAAGCCAGACTGGAGCAGCAGTTTAAATTTATTCTTTTATTTACATCGTCACAAGATTCTTTAGAGTGGATTTTAATCACCCAATAAATTCTTCAAAGAAATTAAACGATGGGAAATTTTATTCTTGGAGTAATTAATTATGTTATTATTATGATTAAGCCATTATTCCAATTTAATCTAGATCATAGTTTATTCAAGATATATTGATTTACTATATACGAGAAGTTAATATTCTCTACCTATTGTTATTTTGCCTTTTTGTCACAAACAAAAAGAAAATTGATTTGAGCTTATTTCTATCTAAATGTTATTAGAATAGCCTAAAATATTTCGTTAATTATACACATTTTAATATCCTAACAATGGAACATATAGGCATTCTTTCTAGTAAAAACGTTCAAACTAAACAAGCTGGTGTTTTCTTTTTCCTTAGCTTAGCAACGTTGGACAAATTGACATTTACTGTGAATCTCATAACTATGGCTGATTACGAGCGCCACCACTACGACAAGGAATTGTTGGCTAAAGCAGGTGAACATTCATTCTCCTTTTTATTGCGGCTATATTTAACGTGTAGGCATATTTACGCAAGCAAATAACAACGATATTTACTAAGGCTTCATTCGACTTAAATTGGCACTGATTTCAAATTTAGATAACAGATCCCTAATTGAATTTATCGAATCACATTAATTATTACATTATGGTATATACGTACAATATAATAAAATGTAATTTATTGTTTACTAAATCTATTTGGCTTGAAAAACAATATTTTATGATAAAATCTGAACTCTGCCTAATCGCCATATAAAATCTGCTGCCGTAAACGTCTTATAATGTTTACATCAGAATACGTAAAATGAAAATATAAATAATCCGTAAGAACGGGCGAGGCGTTTAATACATTATTTATTATTGTGCCGTAAATTAAGATCGAACATTTATTAGTCGAAAAGTACGTGTGATGCGAAAGTAATTTACTGCAGCCTCACGTTCATTCTTTATTCAGTACATGTGTGCCAAGTTGGGATAAATGCTTTTGTTTCACGTAAAAATGTATAATACGAATTATTGGTACGAAAGGTGAGAATAGTTAGATGAATAAGTAAAAGCCACTTTGTTAGTAAATAAATTGCATCAACAATTTAATGGTTGTAGTTAAAGCGTTGTGATACATATAAATAAAATACTTATGTTATTTGGAATATTTATATTTAAAATATGTTTTACAGCCGAACGTATAGGCACCTTGGAAGTAAATCCGGCAACCGATTTAGAGCAAATGCGAAACCTTGTTCAGAATATGATCAAAGAATCTCAAGCCTACTCGAACATCGTCGATTGGTGGTTCGTCGATTGTGAGTTTCCTACTCCAATTAAGTATATTTTTACCATTCAGTTACGAAATATTAGCATAATTATTTAATCATTGTATTTTATTTAAAATAAACCTCATACAAAGTGGAATCAAACAAATCACTCACAAACGTCATATATTATTACATGTAGAGTTATTATTTCCCAGGAAGCTGTATCTTCATGTTAGTGACCGGTGCAATTAAAACTTTGTAGAGTGAAAATAAAAATATCTTAATTGCAGCAGTAACAGCGGAAAGGTTCTTCCGTATTGATAAGGCTCAAGAGAATCTCCACTATCCTATGGACATCGGACATGAAAACATTTACATTCTCGACGCGGCGCCTCTCACACCGGACACGGAGACAACAGCTCACCCTGAAACAACTGCTACGGCATCGTTGGACCGCACAGGACCGTCGGTGTCACTGGACACCACTACGGGACTCTCAGTGTCTCTTGATATATCCCAGAGCGGCGATACACCGAGCGCTGGAGTCTCATTGGATGTACCAGAATCACATGCAAGGTAATTAGTTTTATTTGTCGATATTGCTCTTGCGATATAATCTGCTCCTGATTTGATTTTTTGTAAGCTATGCTAGAAGATCACCTATATAACAGTGAAACATTGATACAAACCATATTCGAATTATAGTTTAACAAATTAAACATTTTATTTAAGATATTGCTTTGGTCTAGAATATTTTATATTTGTTTAAATGATTTATCCTTATCATTATAGTACGAAATTCCAAAGCCTAGTTTATTATCTTCTCTTCATTTTATAAATCCTTGAAATAAAGCAATTAGTGAAGGATTAGTTGGATTTACCTCAGTATTGAAGAAACCAATCGCGCCTTTGGGAATAAACCTTTAGACTTTGATGAGAGTGTTCACTAGAGTGAATTTGGATAGATTATAATTATTATCATCCTTATATATGCGCCAAATACTTATGAAAATTTAGTCTCTCATACATTCGCCATGCTTTAAAAGTCGTCCCGATGCATTCATGAAGGTTAAGACTCAAAACGAAATGATGAACAGCGAATCCGGCTTTGGCAGTCCAGCGCGGACGTCAGAAGAAGTGGCAACTCCACAAACACCACCGTCTGCGGCCGCCACTGCCACGCCCACTTCCAAGTCTTCTCTTTCGCCCAAGCTATCAGTACCGAGAGTGTCACAAGACTCCAATTCTCCCCCATTATGTACAAGTCCAACGACCAAAGATGGCCAAGCATCTCAAGAGTCACTTGCGAAATTCAAAACGTAAGTCTTTTACGTCTTGTGGCATGGTTACCAAATTTTGGCTGCAAAATTAACACATTTTTGTTGCTGATAGTCATTTATTGTTGAGTAATTTATCGGCATGAATTTAATGATTTACTATAAAACATTTTATTTTTAGTTATGCTCATTAAATATGAAATATTATTTTCAAAATCCTTTTTATGATAATATGTTATTTAATACAGTAATCACAAAAGGCCTCCTATGACACCTCACCTCTGATGGCTTTTAGTTGTACAAAAGTTCGTATTTGATAGAGGTTGTACTTAATAATTCACAAGTGACACCTACCCGTGTCAAAATATTTTATCAGTTTCCTTAAGGGTTTCCTTTAGGCAATAGACAGTACATATTTCATTTTAGAAGCGTAATCAAGTAGAATCTGCATTTGTATCCATTTATTTTTAATCTATCTGTTTATTCGATGTTTACAGTTTATTTTTATTTTATTTTTTTCATTATTTTCACTAGACCTTTTTGGCACACATAAAAAATCTGTTTCCTTAATGTGCACTCTTTCTTCTATCGCATGCAGCATACATGAAAAATTATTTGGACTTGAACAAGAAGTATTTGGCTGTAGGTGAGATTGAGCACCATCTTCACTGTTATATAGAAAGTAGATTTGTACGGCTGGGTCTATAAAAACTATAACTAGTATTATTTAATTTTTTGTAGGTATTTTTAATATTTACTATTTTTTACCATAGACTATAACACTAGAGCTTTATATTGTATTTACTATTTTTCTTTTCATATGTGACACATTAATTTATTAACATTTTTTTCATTTTATAGATGTTGTATGATATGCATTTTATATACAGCGAATGGCTAGTTTCTGATTTTGATAAAAACACATTTAACATTACATATATTATGTAAATTAATATAAGCATGTACAACATACGGCAGTACTAGATATGTAGGTCATAGGTGATATATGTTTTAATTAAGGTTTTAATTAATACAATATATTATAATAGCAATCGTGCTACACTAATTTCTTCGTAATTTTTAGATTAGTTGCTACAGAGCCAGAGCAGTAGGTAAACAGCTAGTACAATATTAGTATTGGGAGATAGAAGTTGGAGACTTCCTTCTGTGAAATTCGTCTCTTGACTGGATCACAACAAACAGCAGACAAAAAATAAAACACAAATATTGTTCCAGAAATTTATTGGAAAAAACATCTGAATCACTTCTCAAAGCGGCGAAAGTCGGTGACTTGAAAATGGTTCGTATAATAATATTTTAATAGCATCTTACATATTTTATGGCGTGTGTTATGTGTAATATTCTTTTTTGTGTATAGCTTAGGGATCTGCATACGGCGGGCTATTCCCTGCTCTCGATCGACGCTACTGGCCAGACCGCTTTGCACATAGCCGCGCGCTACGGAAATAAGGAGATCGTGAAATATTTAATAGCGAGCGCTCCCTCGGCTATTTTGAATATGAGTGACAATGAAAAGGGGCAAACAGCCTTACACAAGGCGGCTACGTATAAGCGGCGAGCGATCTGCTGCATGTTGGTGGCTGGAGGAGCGTCGCTGTTGCGGCAGGACCATGCTGGCCTGACCCCGAGACATCTCGCTTTACGCGCAGATGATCACGATCTTGCCGCGTACTTAGAAAGTAAGAATAATTCTATCTTATTAATATATCATGGTCAGTGAACTTAACACATCATCATATCTTTGCAAAGACCTAATTATAAAACTACTTTAATGACCGCATCTCACCCCATGTTGTTCTAAAATCTAAATGAATATGTAGGTATAATGAATATTTAAGTATGTACCTTTTTGATATTGTAGAGAATATTATGGACCATATAGCTAAAAAAATTTAAAAAGATACCCATTTTTCAAGGTGTTTGTTCCTAGGTCAAAAAAATAATGATTTATAATTTTTAATGAATATGTACCTAATAAAGTAAATTTATTTATGATATGGTAAAGAAGTATGTCGTACAAAGGGCTAGAAGTTTGGGGGGATTTGTACCATAGGGTTCTCATACCATTCTTTTTTTTTACAGGTCAAGAGCATTTCCAGATAGTGTCCGAAGATTTGGAAACAACAGTTTAGAAAATCCCTCAGACTTACTTACATCACTTATGATAATAAAAATTCAATTAAATTAAATAGTAAGATAAATTTAATTCAATTACCAAAATGATATTGTCATTACTTGCTTTCCGAAATTCCATTATTTACTAAATAGATAATATAGAATTATATCGTAAAATATATTGTAGATTTATTTAATAACTTCTACTTTTACGAATAAAAGACTATCACTGAGCTTATAAATCTAATAATGATATTATATTATCTCGTTGTCACATATCCTCGGAAACTCAAAGAGCATGTCTTTTTCTCAATTCAAAAAAGAATATAATAAGCGTGTAAATACAGAGGCGAATTTATCATTTAATTCCATTTTAAATCTTTGTTTGGTTATTATTAGAAAAATTTAAAATAAGTACTTATCACTATTTAAATCAACGAATTACTTGACTACGATTATTTATTACTGACTTGAATTTATACTAAAAACTTTTAAAATTAAAACTTAAAAAAAAAACTTTTCTATCGGACATACCCAACAATTGACGTTGTTAAATTAATCAAAAAATAACTAATTTTTTATTTAAACTAAATGATTCTACGAGTACTTACTACTAACTACCTTCAAAAAATTATATCTATCTACCTTCTGTTCCTTCCTATTTTCTGACAGTGGTTAATGGAATTATTGAAACTTCGCCGTGTTATTAACAAAACAAATCTTAAAGCTTTAGCTTGAATCCCTATTATTTACTACGGGAATACCTTTTATACGATTTATTTTTATATCTATAATACACACCTGTACTTTCCTATATACTACATATTATAATCGAAAAACTAAATTCATATAAATATATTACGATACATAAGATTTACGATTATATAGAATTAATTAAGAAATCGAATATTTATTATTAACTTTTATTGTAAAAACTTCAGTAAGTATACATAATTTTTAATATTAACTCTATAACTAAAGTATATTTGTAATGAAATTGCAATGCAGTAGTAAGTCATTTACTAGAACTCCTCACTTCAATTAATTATTTATTCTAGTATAATTTAGAAACCTTTCCTGGCATTAAGCTATGATTGGTTAATAATATTATTATCGTGTGCGAGTATAATATTTATGTCTGAACGCTCATCAAAATATGTCCAGTATAATATGATTTAATCTTTTGTTCACATAATATTGTAGAGTTTGGTTGTGTTACAATGTTTGTTAAGAGGGATTGAAGCAATCAAAATAATATAAGGAATTTTACTAGTTTGATGTTAGTTATTTATTTAATTTATGTAGGCCTAGAAAGTTGAATACGGAGTTGTCGAAGTAATGTGTTAAATATTTATTAATAAAGGCCTTTTCACTGCGGCATAGCTATTTTGAAACATTAGCAATAATTTATTGTAACTAATTAATTTCGTTGTAAAGATTCGTTATTATGATCTCAAACTTCTCACTTAATTAGTTCATGTAGTTGTAAAATATGATTTCATATTATATTATATATATATTTGCAACTTCAACATGCAATAAATAAAAATAATTGTAAGGTAACTAGGAATCTTTAAAATTAGTCAAAATAGCTCACACACCTAATGGAGTGTTAGTTCTATATTATTAGAAGCATAACTATTTGTTGCACTTGTACTCAGCAATACATAAAATAATTATACCTACATAGACCAAACGTAAGAAAAATATTTGGATCCATAGTTTGCAAGAAAAAAATATGTTAATAAACCTACATTATCATTACCAGCTTATGATCTGCGGCCTATAAAAGAACTTTCTACTCTTACAAAATTGACATATTTTAAAATTCAATCTTTCGGTTTTAATCACAATCATGGAATTTTCTTACATTTTCAAATTTTATCTTGAAAATTATTGTTATTTGGAATATTAGAAAGCATTGTTTAGCATTGACATCCAAGTAAACCCGTATTGAGAACGTTGTGATTTGTGTGTAGTTGAAATTATTTAATGACTGTAATGAAATACCTCTATGTATGTGTAGATGTTACTCTATAGTCTTATTGTATTAACGAATTTATTCGTATTTCTTAATTTACTCGCTGAAAAGCGAACAATGAAAGACAAAGCTGTGAGATTTTTGAACATAATGTAAAAAGTAAGTTCATTTTTATTGTAGGCTCGATTTGTGTGCAAAGTTTTCGTGTTATCTGTTGTGTTGTACGTAGATAGATTTGATAAGATGCTATCGAAATACTTCAAGTTAATCATTATATATCGTTATTTATTGATTTGTAAAACAATGGTCTACAATCAGTGTAAATTATCTGCAGTGGTTATCTACAATCTCATGAAGTTTATTGTCTCCTTTCTCTTCCTTAGTTTTTCTTCTATGAAATAAAAAGTGTCAAAGTTAAATCTTTAAGACTTAGGCATATAAGTTACACTCTTCTGTGTATTCTCTAAGTGCTTTAAATATTGTTATTCAATAGCAAAAATGTTTTAACCTTTATCTAGAATAGATATCTATGTATTACTGTATCTTATTGTAGTATATGTAAATATTACATTTATATATTGTGGAGGCCTTCATTTATTTATCTATTAAATTATAAATCTCTATCGAATTAGACTACTTACTAGTAATTTCACGACCAATTTCTATCTTAACTGTAGTAAATATCACTCGCATTGTGATTGCATTGTAATTCATAGATAATTCGAGCACTGATACACTGACTCCTACAATTTGTTTTATTTATTTTCATTATATTTTTGTGTACCTACTGTCTACGTAGAATTATAAAATACAAATATGTACAATCAAAAAACGTAACTTCAAAGTGCGACAAATATTATGTTTAGTACAATTAAACGTACTTATAATAAATATTCCAAGATAATAATTAGATTTCCACTTTGTCAACGTTGGAGATGATACATTTTATCTCTTTGTTTCCTTTAGTTTTAATTCTTCAGATATTAACGGAATAAGAAATTAAGCTGAGCATTATAAATTAAATTCTCGTTATAATAAAGATCTAAGTGTAGTTATTTATTTTTGTTCCATTTGCACATATTAATATATTTCTATTCAATAAATTAATTAAATTGATAGATGCTAGTCTGGATTTCTTTTTGAATTTAAATGCACCACATTTATTCACATATAGGTATTTTTAAATTAAAATATAATAATATAAATTAATGAACACTTGAAAAAGATATTCATAATACCTTTAATAGTTTAAAATATTATGCACTTACTGAATTTTGTAATTCATAATATTTTTGCACTACTTGAAGTTGCTATTTTAAAGAAAATTATATGACGTCATGTACACTACAAATAAAAGTTTATCAATAAAAAATGTGTTTCTTTTTACCCTAATTCCTGGTATCACTAGATAACTTTCTATGTGTAAATTTTACTGTGCACTTATAAGTAACTCTATATATTAAATAAATAATAATTTTATCATGTTAACCATAATATTATCAACTCTGGATTGTATACGAGCCCCGATCTGAACTCAAATATAAAGTTAGGCACACGATGAAAACAGAAAAGCTTATTACTCTTTCTTTGTTGATAAATGTACCTGCACTCTTGGCGTGCGTGCCATTCATTTGAAATTACTCCCAAAGGGCTCCTTCGACCTGCACACGAAGTGGTAGGGTGAAACACCTATTGATCCTATTTTTTAAACAATATTCTAAGAATAGTAATTCTACTTCTTCCGTTGAGAATCGTATCCTATGAAATACGAAACCAAATATATCCAATTATCTTTATGACATGACTTTTATATATTAAAAGTATGGGATGTGCTATATAAATTAATATACATAATACGTATTTACGATCTTTTGCGATATACTACTTGATGTGTTAAAGTTGATATTAAATCTGGCCCTCGTAAAATTTTATCACTCACCATGATTACCTCTTTCTTGTACGACATATTGGCACATCATTCACAGAGCCATAAAATACTTGATCACTCCGAAGTGAAAATAGCAAGACAGTATACATATTATACATATAGCGTATTTTTAACATAATTTCCATTCCATACTTAAGTACCTATATGTTTTGAAAATAACTAAACAATAAATCCATCCTAACTCAAAGTAAAATATACTACAATTAACTTCGAACTTCGGTATCAAAAAGGGGCCGGTAACTCTACATATTGTGTCACATTGACTAGATTTAAAAATGTCCCCTATTAACGGTCGCGGTAGTTAAATAAAGAAAATAAATGAAAGGAACCTGTGTGTTTAATTGTTGAAATGACTCTTCCTGTGTTAATTGTTCATATTTATATAAATTGATTGACGTAAATCGATATGCTCTGAACCTTATCTCATATCTGATAGTACAATGACGAAATTATAAAAAGGTTGTGTTCTGTTAATGGACGTATAATATATTGTAGAAGAATAAATATAGTTAAAAATAAAATAAGTTTATAGGATAAATATTATTCATGTCACCGATCCTTGATGAATGTACAAATAGTGTACACAGTACAAAGTTTGAATTAAATCTGTACGTTGAAAGTGGGTCAAAATAGACTCTAAAAGAGTCGGTTACATACAGACATACAGGTGAAGCTAATATAAGCGTTTAAAAAAAAATATCAATATAAATAATGTATACCTTTAACCCTCAGTTTAACCTTAATATTATGTTATGGTTGTCAGTTTTAACTAAGTATGTAAACAACTTAACTTAATAAACAGAAGTTGCAAAAGATACCTCTACACAGACTGACGTTTCCTAAGTTATATTCAAAGATGTTTGATGTAATACCAAGTTATAAACCTGATGGATACCAAAACTTTAAGTTTTAAGAGTAATTGAATTATAACGACTTTATGAATTTGCATTCCAATAAGCCCAAGTTTACAGTTTACCAGGAAATTTTCAAAATTAATCCAGTTTGTAAAGGATAAATGGTTACACAGGTGCTCATAATAATAGGACATTTAGCAGACCAACGTTGAAAACTTATCATTCCAACCCAGAGTCGAGATAATATAATAATTATTGTTGATAAAAGATGGGAGCTTCGACGTCACTAAATAATTACGTCACGAAATCTAAAGGTGTTGGGTACTTTTGTATGGACATCGACAACACATGGACGTGGTCGATGTGTATGGACTAGTGGCGTTATAATTTATTATGTACGTCTGTGATAATATTTTTGTTTAGCTCCCTTTTTGCACGTCCAAAACCTAATTTGAACCACTCTGAACACTGCTAGTTGCGATACTGCAACTAAGTGTCGTTAGTATGTGAATCTTGTAATAACTAATAACTAGATCCTCAAATCATAGTTTTATTAAACATGATTAAAAGCCATGTTGATCGGATGCTCCATAATCTATTAAAAGATGTTGTTTGTCGACTAGGTAGTTCCGGCAATTTAAAGGGTCATAAGGCTAGTCTTGTGCAAAAAATTACATAATTATACATAAGTAGATATATATTATTGAGTATTAAAAAATACATTTGTTATATTTTGACATAATCCTTTGTATGTGACCAGCCACAGATTATCTTCATGCAACGCCCACGCCCTCCTCACGATTTACGTGTTAATTGATTAGAAAAATAATTAAGGAGATTAAATTTGCTTGCTTAAATCTTATCGAATTAAAGGTAATGAGTATTGCTAAATCAGTAATTACCCACTGATAATACACTTGCCACTCTGCTATATCAACAACACGAGCATGAAACGGTATTAACATGACTGCTTAGTCACGGGCGAACCATCAAAGCGAAATTAATTTTAGGATGAACAAACATTTTTTATTATTAGAATTACCTTTTGAGTGTTAATTCGCTTTAACGCTTCTAAAATAATTACAAAGCATGACTTTATTCACTTCCGTCATATAAAGACACTTTTAAAAAGGTTTTTTCAAAATTTAAATTAACAAAAAATCGTAGAGCTTACCTACTCGTAACCTCATCCTCAAACATTTATTCGTTCACTGTTTATAGAAGCGCCTCTGAATCGTCAAAATAAATTATAATATTTAACCAGCGGTTCGAAAAGCAGCAAAATAATATGTTAAAAAGTTCTGTCAGTTTCAAAAGTTGTTTTTACATTATTATAGGGCAGAACCGAGCTGATGGTTCGTCTGATGGTATGCGATCCCACTGAACATTTACATTTGCAGAAATAAGCTGAGGTCTCTGCCTATTATGTATTAACATAATAGGTAGTCAATTTGTTTCAAAATATTATAATAAGTACGTAGTCACGAAAATACATTATTTCAGAATAGAGAAGGTTACAGCTACTTTTCGAATTGGTTTCTTCATATAACCCATTGGTAAATTATTTATTAATATGCCTAGAGTATGTATGGTGTATTAACTATTATGTATGGTAGAGAAACCCCAAACTTCAAATATGTATTGAGAGCTATGATTGAGAACTTGTTGATTGTACAAAATAATAATATAGATAAGTACAAGACAAATTTAACGGATTTTAAAACGCACGCATTTTTTCATATTTTTTTACATGAATGCAGGCAACTGAGCTGGACGCCTAATCTTGGACTTGCAGAGATGTATATTATGTTACAAATACATTGCCATTTACTAGCTTTTTAAAATGAAAGAGATACAGAATTGACGATGGTAAAGAAAGTATGGACTGGGATAAGTAAGTAATAGGATACAGTCCTCACAAATATGAGATATTATTAAATAATATTTTTGGTGACTAGGTACTATTTTAAGAAAAAACTTACGGTACTTGGTATAATTTATCTTCACCAAATACACGCGTACAACTGAAAATTCTAGAATGTAAATAACATTAATATTGGGATATACATTATTGTATTGGTTTCAATAAAATGTGTCATCTTTTCACACACTGCTAATTATAAGATAGCTCAATATCTGATAAAGAAGAGCTTCCTTCAATGTTATTATCTATTTCGATTAATTGATATTATGTTTTATCAGAGACAGAAAGAATCTAAGTTGAATTATCTATATTTCTATATTAATAATTTCGTCAAAGGGTACGGTAGACTCGATCGAAACCTTATATGAATAACAAAACATAAAAAAATATTAATTTTGAGTCGACAACATATATCCGCAAAATTCGGATTATGGAGAATTTCGTTAAATTTCAATTGCACTGACAAACCAAGCAAACCACAGTCGCCATCTTGGGTAGTTAATAAACGTTCCGTTGCTTAGATACGCCTCGCCAACGTTTAGAGCTAGCGCGCAAGAGCAACTTAGTTGCCCGGCAACTATTTTGTCTCTGTCGCTGTCTCCTCGCAAAGTTTTGAACGATGCGCACACGAAAGCGACAGCAACGCAACTTTTTCTTTAAAATTTTCTGCATTTATCAACATGGATTTCGAAGAGACGGTTGTGGTCTGTGCTCTTGTCCCGCATAGTTCCCATTCCCGTGGGATTTCCGGGATAAAACCTATCCTATGTGTTAATCCAAGTTACTCACTATATGTGTGCTAAATTTCATTGTAATCGGTTCAGTAGTTTATGCGTGAAAACTGAAAACCATACATACATTTCCTCTTTATAATATTAGTATAGATATGTAATCGTAATTGAAAAAAGTTAAGTAAATGTGCAGTTCCAACAAAACGAAATAACATATTTTTCTATGGCGTCGTTACTAGATTACGTTGCTGAATTTTGTTGAACTGTCAATGTTGCCTATTAAAATGGCTCTACTATAGACAGAAAAACTACTAATAATAAAAATAACTTCATTAAAAACAATATTATTAATTATTATTAATTTATTAAATAGGTTTGAAGTCGGTGCCAAGCACTAAGCACTTAGTATTAAGCCCGTGCACCGACATCAAACCTTTTGACGTGACAACGTCTTAAATTAGGTTGCGGCTGGGAGTCACTTATGAAAAAGTGTAACGCTCGGTAACGTTACGATGAGTCACCGAACGAGAGAGAGGCCCGCCGAATGCCTTGCGTCTCTCTCCCACTCAACTATGATCGAGAAAAAGACGTTGTCACGTAAAATCTTCGCCCGTAAAACCGACTTTACAGGCAACCATTTTTTTAGTAAATAACACATCTAAATAATATGTAGTAATTAATGATATCAAATCTTTTTTATTTTTTACTTTTCCGTTTTTGAAGTCGGTTGTTTTTAACGAAGTAATTTTTATTTAATACTTTTTAGTGTATTTTTCAACACGAATCAAACGAGCCCAAACTCGATAAAGTTGAGTCAATATATTACTAGAAGATTCTAAGTTAATATGGCCACCTTCCGATTCCATCATTAAATCAGCTCTATGTCATGATAATGTTTTATCGCTATCCAATTTACATACGTATACAAAATTTCAGTTCAATCGGTTACCTGGAAATGAATCAAAGTCTTGCTACATTTCAATTAAGTCATCGAGATCAGACAAAAATGCTCACAAAATAAAAACTACTGGGCTTATCCGAATAAATTTTATGGGACCAATCCCACACCATTCCGCATCAAAAAAAAAAGAATCACGTAAACCGGTTCAGAAACCTCGGAGTAATCGGTGCATACATAAAAAAATATACCGGCCGAATTGATAACCTCCTCCTTTTTTTTGAAGTCGGTTAAAACTACTGTGTACGAGAATAAATACGTTGACATAAATACGTATTATCGCTACGCCGGTTAGAGCCAGCGCGCACGAGCAACTTTGTCTCCGCAACTATTTTGTCTCCGCAACTATTTTGTCTCTCCCACCCATGGGCTAGTATGAAAGTGCGCGCACGTAGCGACGCAACTCCCCATACAAATTGATCGGAGAGACAAAATAGTTGCGGAGACAAAGTTGCTCGTGCGCGCTGGCTCTAACAAAAAATACTTTTCGTCAGTCGTTGACGTTTCTCGAAAATATTGTTTTTGACACTTTTTTATGATATACTTTTTGTTATGTGTTTTTTCTTTAAACCTAATAGCGGCAGTACACATGGGGCCAAGGCGTTGGGCCAACGTGTTGGGAAAAAATGAAGGATATCAAGATTCCTGTTCACACATTGGCGTACTGATCATTCTGCATTGGCGCTTCAAAGATGGACGTAGTCCGTAGAAGTTCTTGCAGCCGCGGCAATTTATTAATTATTACGTACATGTGCACCAATAACAATGAGTGTACTCTGCCGTCTGCGATGATACCATTTTCCAATCTCTATTTTCCTTTTTTTTATTTCTGTATAAATAAAACATTATTAAAAATTATGTTTAGATTTTTTCAAATGTTTAAAATGTGTACATTTTACATTTAATTTAATTTTAACTACCTATAAAACGAAACTTTAAAGATTACGGACGGATGTATTGATTGGTGATATTTGATAATATTATTTATGTAATAAAGCATAATTTGATCAAAATCATGCTCATTGTATATTGTTATTTAATTTTTAAGAACAAGTAACTGTTTCATTAGTACAGTCCCCAATTGAAATAAAATTCATTTCCGTGGGACTCACCTCCGTCATACGGACTACTGATATCCACTTAATCGGCATGTTTTTCTGAACACAAAAAGTGCGGTAGTCACTTCCTAGGGGTATGGAGGGGGGATCTATGACGTAGCAAAGGTGTCCGTCGGGCCGTTCTATTGTGCGGTATATCTAGATAACTACTGGACCGATTTACTTAAAAAGGGTGTCAATTGAAAGATAATTAAATAAACATTATTTGATTCCTAAGATTCATTAATGTAAAACTAGTACCAACTGAAATATTTTCAAAAATCCACATTTTATGAAATATATATTTTTTTAAATGTAAAAATCTCGGTAACCGTTAGAATTATGAGAATTTAGCTTATTATAAAACATATAGCTACTTTTATCACCTTTCTAATGAACCTTCAATAATGACAATCGAGCAGTAAACAACGAAACTACAGCCTATTAATTGAGCGTCGGTAGCGCCAAATTAGCCCTTTTTTGGTATGAATCATCTTGAAATTATCTTTAAAT
>CAJQZM010034709.1:0-20220 GCA_907164665.1 Colias nastes
ATATAAGAATTGATTATGTTTGTTTTATTTTCAATAAAAGATACTCTGTCCGAATACTATAAAGTTGCGTTTCAATAATCAGTTTTTAAGTACTTAGCGGTTTTTAAGTATGTTTAAAAAGGGGGGCGTTAAAAAATTATTTATTCTTAAAGTGGGCAGTAGACAAAAAAAGGTTGGGAACCCCTGCGCTATACCTATACCAAATTTCATTCAATTCGGTCCAGTAGTTTTCATAACAGAGTAGTTTTGTGTCAAAAACATTGAAACTCCGGATTATTTAAAAAAAAATTCATAATTTCTAAACCATAAGTTTTCGCTTAACTAAAGTTTGTTTTAAATGATTACTCATGATGCTCTCAAGCTGAAAAAAATTTTTGGACCACTGTAAACGGGCCACCCTGTATATTCTGTGGTAATAGTAGTGTATCTTACTTTGATCACAATATATTATTAGTAACACCATAATTAAATTTGATATTTTATTACACACAAAAGCAAAACATCGTGGAGAAACTTAGGTAGGTACATATTTTTGTTTATCTTTTTTTCTTACTCCCTGTTGTCATACCTTTCTGCCTTTATAATTATTAGTAAGTACTCACTTTAACAAAAAAGAATTATATTTCAGAAAAACGTAGATATTTGTATCCACTGTTTAAATTGAACGAGAGAAGCACAACACAATTTCTGAAATAACGTAAAATAGTATTTGTTATATCGACTAATTTAAAATTCTATGCACATTCAATTAACACTCTTTTATACTCTTAATAATTACGCTGTTATATATCAGAATAGCAATTACGGATGCCCAGTCAACCAGTAAAGGCTTCAGATAAAATACACCGTCAAGTGGCGGCTCTTAGAAATAATAAGCATTGTATTATCTAGCTATCTTATAGATATATCTTCCGGATACAATTCATACTGCCTGATGAAGTGCACAATCGAATGGATCGCAATATGATATTGTGTTTAATATTAGATTGCTATTTGTTGCTGATACCTTGATTATTTGTTTGACTTTTGCCGTCTCGATGAGCTTTTGTGTGTAAGTAATACAGATAAATCTTAAACATGCTTATTTACAAAGATAATATTATATTTATGGTTTTGGGAAACGATATACTAGATTATTCAAATAAGATCGAAAGGAAAATAATATACAATCTCCTAAATCACCTAAATCTGAAACAAAAGATGACTCCAATGATCCAAACACTAGTTCCAATGAGCTCATGTCTTTATTACAATTGCAAAAATTTACACGAAAAAGTCCAGTTCAGTAGAAAATACTTTTGCTTCAACAGAAACTACACTCAAATATACATTAAGTTAAACTTATAATAGCCAAAAATCGATCGATAGAAATAATTCTCTTCTCAAAATCCTGCACAAGGAAAATATACAATCTAATCCTATCTTATGTAGCCACTTAACTCAAAATATAGCTTCAATTTTCACATATTATTGTATACATTCCTTATAGTACCTAATAATGCATTAATTTCACCCAGATCATATTCACAAAAGCATATCCTCATGTTACAGCTGGATAATGTTATACCAAAGGAGGTATATTATGCTTTATCTATTGTCTCTGTTTATAGCAATTATGTTAACCTACTCAAAGGAAACAAGTATGTACTTATTATTTATTTAAAAAGGCGTATAAATTTCAGAAATAAACACTCTTTTAGGATAGAACAAAGTATAATAACTAACGTTCTGTCTTAGAAGAGGGACTCTTACATTTTTATATTTCCCGCTTACCGTTTTTGATTTCTGATTTAAATTCATAGATATTGAATTGAAGTGCATAGCATGAAAATATCTAGGAGAAACTGTATCCACATTTCTGATATGAAATGCTTCGCGTGTTATCGCTAGCTTTCGCAAACTTTTCATTTGAGATTCTGCTACGATAGCTTATACGGATGTACTTATTTATGCCTTTGAGGATGCGCCCGCCTAATGCAGGATACTGTACAAAATATCTCATTAATTTTACACCTTAATATTGCACTATGATATAATGTAAAATGAAGTAATTTTTCTAGCTAAGAGTTCAAAATGTTTAATAACATCTTACTATGATTAATAGTAAAACTAAATCTATAATAGGTGTAATTTATTACAATAAATTCCGTTCAAGAGTGATTGAGTAACAAACATCCTAAATATAAAGTACTGAATCACTTGTTTTAAAAGAATCCTTTAAAAATGACACAGGATCTTCACAGGATACAAAATTAAGCAACCCATAATTGTTTATTATAACCTTTATAACAGTTTTCCGGAATTCCGTAATCTCAAGATTATAAGTGAAGAGGCTTGAAGGCGTAAGTAATGGTTGGTACCTCTATAATTGTCTCCTTATAACCACAGTATTACAATATTATTTCCTACAGTAAGGCAACGAACGCCTTTGATGTCGCGCGATGCCGCCACCAGTGTAGGTACTTACGCTTGCCAGTTCCCCTCCGTTTCTCTGCACAAGTACATTCGTTTCCGTACTGTATAGATATTGTAATACTGTGTTATAACCCTGAGCTTCATCATCGTTTCATAATATTTTTATTACCTTGAAACATCATTTTAAATTATAAGAATATTGATTTTAAGACAGGAACTATTCATTTACTATAAAAATAAAAAATCCGGTCCACCATGTCTGCATTTTTTACTGGCCAAACTAGACTATTATTAATAGATATTAAATTCTGTGGACATGATCTCATAACAACAATATTGTAATGAAAATGTTCTTTTTTTCACACGTAATTAAAAAAAATAATATTCTTTTAGCGATTTGTATCTAAGAATAGTAATTAAGTATAAAAAATATGTGGTCCTCCATCATTAAATTCCTTTTGATTTACGATCGGTATTCATTATAACCCGAATCTTTGCAACAAGGTGGAGGTACTCTAGTTAATTATAGTCTTAAGAACTCCATCACTGTCATATTGATTAATAAATTGCAATTTTTTTTACTTGAATTTTGTTGACTTATATAAAGCGCGATGGAAAAAATTAATCCTTGTTGCGCAATGATTTAAAAAAATATTCAAGTAGGTAGTTATAAGATTTTAACTCAATATTTAGTAGGTAATAGTTGTAGTTTTTTTATAGGAACCTGATCACACGAATAATTGCTAACGTACATATAAATTTTGAATAAAGCTCAATCATGTTCGTAAGTTGTATCATAATTTTATATAACTAATACCCGAATATATAATGTTATGAGTATTTATACGTAATTATTTAAAGATAATTACGCATTATACTTTGTATTAGGGTTTAAATTGAAATATTTCAATTTTTATTCCTAATTAATTATTACTTCTTAGCACAGCACATCAACAGCACAGTAAAAGCGCAAAAGTTAGGACGTCTCATCTCTAACATAAAGTTGGATCTTGCAAATTTAATAGTTTATTATTAAAATATACATATTCGTTGTTCTAGAATTTGATAAGCGTGAATACAGAAACAAAGTTTAAATACTTTAATGTTTAAGTACTTGATGTATTGTACATAGTTTTGTTTGCGAAGCCTAAATATTTTCTTCAAGATCAACTTTAGAATCTTGACATAGCTGTCTTGGGGACCAAATATTTGAAATGCTTAAATGCTTCTTATAATATCAGGACTCTATAAACTTTTTAGACAGACTTTCATGTGAGATGTTCTTTAAAATTGGTACGCAAGAAATATTAAAATATTTGTAAAACGCTGTTCGATCACTGTCATTCTAACTCTAAACTGAGTTTATTTAGGTACATTGCTGTATTTATTATGAATTGGAAAGTTTTCAATTAAAGCTAGGAAAAATAGTATGGCCAATTTGTAAACGAACTTTACGAGATTTCAACCTTCGTTAACACCAACGCTATTTATCCGAGCATCACATGATCGAAGCAGCCAACTGAAGCTAGTTAACATTTAATTAAATCTTAATCCAACACAATATCAATATTAATTCGATTGTGTATCATCATGTGTATTTTAAACCGTCGAAGCTGATTAAATAAGGTGATCGTCCGCGAAATCCAAAATAACATTTTTACGGTTCGTCGCGCGATCGTTGGATTGGCGAACTACGCGAATACAATTATTTGTTCCGGACGCGAATTGAATTCGAGGACTGTTGTATGTTAATTGTATGCCAATCAAGCATCCGTTTAACAGACGCGTGAACCGAATGGCGTTTCATCTAGTTATGGCGATGAATGCTATCAACTAGTCAGTTTGTTTGAATTTGTGATTAATCACTTTCTATGAGATGACAAAATGACGCCTTGTGAGTGTTGATTCAAAATATATCGACATGTAACATACACATTCCCGATAATATTATTGTTTTCTTTATATCTGTCGTAGCACGTCTATTGATATACGAATAGACTACTTATATAGAAATTCTAAAGGACGTTAACATAGCACATTTTTATTAAAATAATTAAAATCTTAAAACACAAATAGATACTTTGCAAAACACTAATACCTCTGATTACCATTAGGTTTTCAGAGTTTCCATTACAAAGATTCAGGCTTGTTATTACGGATTTAAGCCTTAATCCACGAAGGTAATCCCATCAGTTGTAGATTACGTTATTGCGAAAGGGGTTTTTTATCTTATATTCTACGAAAAATAATTTTAAAATATAGAAAAATCATACTGAGACGAAGCCTTTGATCTCCTCGTTAAGTGTATTGGAGTGGGATTTTATACTCGCCGGTCGATCGTACACTTTCTGATCTATATTTTTATTATTTATTAGTAGATAGTTTTACGTAAATCCATTTTGAAAATTGCATTTTAATCTGTTAAATAAACTCGTAAATGATTCTTATAATTAAGGTGTTATCAGACACCATATTTAGTTTTTGTAGGTACCTTTAACGATCACCATTCCTGTCTAATTATATAATATATACCTAGTTAAGAAAGAAGGTGTTCGCTGCTCAGTTATACAGAAATAGCCAAGTATAGGTAGCTAGCTTCTAGTATTATTCTGTGGTAATGAAATTTAAATTATAACCACCATAAAACATGGTTATTAAACCATTTTACAAAAACATTTCACCCCACTCAACAAAATAATATTATACGACTGCTACTAAGCACTAGCTAAAATTTGCAGTCTTTGAAATTCTTGTCAAGAGTGAAGTATACGAGGATTGCTCTGAAACGCGAAAACTGAGGTGATATTGCTGTAACTATCATCTCTGCAGGTGCTCGGTTTATATCTGCCAAGTGCTATGTACGTGATGTGAATGAAAAATAAACGGGAGACAAACAACTATTTTAACTGACTCTGACAAGTTGTATGGATGCCACAATTAAAAAGGGTGAATTTACAATATAACGCTGAATAAGTCCACTAGCTTTTTTCCCGTGAAATCGCCCGCTTTGTAGAGAACTTAATAAATTATTTACTAAAACCTTCCTCTCTATCTTTAAAAAACAACTTCATCAAAATCCATTGCGTAGTTAAAAAAATTTAATCGTCTCAGTATACATGGGGACTTACAGACAGCGACGTCAACTTTGTTTTAAACTAGGTAGGTATGTAGAGATTTCTATTCATTAATTTATTATGGAATAAAGCTCAGTGGTTAGCTCTGTGGTTAACTATAGTCACTTTGCTAGAATTTTCAATAAAATACAACTATTAGTTAAGATTTGTAAGAGCTTAATTTGTTCCAGTTCATCGTCGTCAGGTTTCACCAGGATTATTCTTATATTATCCTTGTTAAATGCTTCAAGACTAATTGTGGTATGTATGCAAAGTATAAATACCAAAATTCTATGAATTGCTGAATAATTATACACGACTAGCCATTTTTTCTTTTTCCTTTGCAATAAATATAAAGAAATTATAAATTTTCCAAGGAATTCCAAGATTCCCGTTTATTTATTAACACTGCCCGTGACCGGCTCGAGATAATGATTAGAATTCTAAGGAAAATTTTTTTTGAAGGTTGAATTTCATTTATATCTTGGAAACGTTTTTTAACTATTTTTGGTTTAAAAGAAAAGCCGTCCGTTTCATGGACCCTGACTTTTACACCACCTAAAGAATGTAATTTAAAAAAGCCTTTTCAACTCTTTTAATGAAACCTTTTCATGTTAATTTAATTAAAAAGTACCTTCTTGGAAGGAAATAACTTGTTTAAGAACCATATAAGTTAAGAAAAATTTAATGGATGGATACGAACTTATTCTTAGTTAAGTAGCATAAAAATAGAGGGATCATCAGATTAGAACCACTCACTTATTTATACGTGGGAAGATACCTCGTAAATAATAGCACAATTAAACTTACCTATTATAATTAGGTTAATTATTCTTCAATTTTATTCATAACTAGCTTCCGCCCGCGACTCCGTCCGCGCGGATGTCGGTCTTCGCGTGGATGGTTTATTTCTCCATTTTGAGTAACTCTGACAATGACATCTTATAATTAATATCTATTGGACCCAAATACGGCTAGGCCTATAATAATACGCAACGTGTGTTCGCGGTTCTACAGAACAACGTCTATGGATAAAACTGAAAAATTAAGATTAATTTTTTTTCTACGTATTTTTCCAGGATAAAAAGTATCCTATTTTACGCCCAGGATAATAAGGTAACCAACCAACCAAGTTTCATCGAAATCGAACCGTTAGTTTTCACGTGATGTCTTCACATACAGACAGACAGACAGACAGACAAAAAATTTTTTAATCACATATTTGGGTTTGGTATCGATCCAGTAACACCCCCTGCTATTTATTTTTTCAATATTTTCAATGTACAGAATTGACCCCTCTACAGATTTATTATATGTATAGATTTTAATACCGATACTTATGTAAGTTCTGAACTGACGTAGGATTTTCGGTCGCGTCGCACATTCAGAACTTATATTTAAGGTAATTTTAAATTAGTGTGATTATAAGCTTTAGAATTATAATTTCTTCTCCGAATCCAAATCAAATGCAATGTATCTGTGACAATCATTTCTATTCAAAAATATTGAAGGAAACTATTCCGCATAAGATAATAAAATTAACAACATCTCGCTATCCATCTTGAAACGTCAACCGCCTCAAGGCTTCGTAATTTGGAAAGAGCTAGTGTGGCTACAATGCAGTCGTGTAGAGGTTGTATATCGTTAATTAACATGGACTTACCGTTCCGAAACTTGTGCCTCTAAGACAGCCTTTCCCAACCGCGAGGATCCGCGAGCATATCGCTGGTCCGCAGACAAATCAAGAAAATTACGAAAGCCTTAGTGACCAAATTATTCTGTCGACCGGCCTTTTTATTTTTCAGTTTTAAGATGAAATAATCTGTCAAGTTATGGATGTCTAAACTATTTCATACAAAACTGCATTGGAGTTCAATCAATTTTTGAAATAATATAGATTGACCTATGTGAGTACTGCGATTAAGTTTTTAGGGCTCCGCAGATCATGGCGCTATGGTTCGGCTTAAGAAAAGGTTGGGAAAGGCTGCTCTAAGAGGAAACTTTACCCCCGAGAGCGCGGCTAGTGGGCCCAACGTTGCGTGTTTGTTTCTCAAGAAACAGATTTGATTAAAAGTTATCCTTTGTTTACCCATCACTGCCAACTAGTATTATGTAACTGTCAATATCAGTACACATACGCCTCATAATAGTAATACGACAGTATAATTATGTATTATTTATACCAGTCAGAGATAAAAATAATAGAACTCTATTTTTACACTAATATTTTCTAGGTGGCTGTTAAAACTTGTATTCATTATTTAAGTAACTGTTGTATATATAAAACTAAAAAGGTAACTAGATATATCAAATATTTATTTTAACCGGATACAATCCAACAGAAGCCGCAGCCTGAATTTACGCTTCAGTAGCATAATTAGGACTTCAGAAGAAGACATTAATATGTATTCTATTGAAGTCTTAATTATGCCACTAATATAATATAAACTTACGTAATGGAGTACTTGTAGGAAATTCATGCATGTCCTTGAGGTATGTTATGATTTTAGGACTCTACATTCCACTAATTGTGTCTGTGTATTTATTATAACAATCACTCATATTTTATGAATAGATAATATTATGTTGTAGCGTAAAGCAACTCTATATTCCATATTCCTTAAAACGAATTATCACTTCCCATTTAAAACCTTTGTATTTTTTTTATGTCAGAGCAAGCAATGGGGCAGGTGGGCCACCTGATGTTAAATGGTCACCACCGCCCATGAAAGCATTGTTAACCAGGACAATGCAAATATGTTGCCTTTCTTCATAACACCAAGGGCTAGTATAATATTATATCACATTAGTCGACTTTTGTACTTATAAGAGCGCTAATGTTTGTAATCAGTTAGATTCAAAGTTCCAATGCTTGTATTATCACTGTATTTACAACGCAAATGGAAGTCAATACAAAGAGCTATGACTAGCTTTATAGACACCTCATTATTTATGTAGATTGACTTCAGAGTTTTCGCAGCAGTGACGCTGAGTTTTAACCGTCTTTAAACTTGTAACTACGGCGTGTATATTAATCGTAGTTTGTGAACTTTCGCACTACAAATTTGTGTACTTTTTGTATTAACATATTGAATACTTATTTATAATGTCGTTTTTCATATATGGGGCGTAGGTCGGTTGAAGAATTTATGCAAAATTTTGCCCTAGTATTCACGGAATCAGCCTTGACCTAATGAGCGATAAAGGTAGAAAATCTTAATTTCAAAATGAATTATGAACTCGCACTGTAAGTCTACGAGTACTTCAACCTCTAATGAGTTTGAATCGCAATTGCAATTTAACAAATGAACATATTTGGAGTTATTTCAACCAAGTTCAAAGAAAAATAAAAATATTTAAGTAATACACATTTGCATAAATTAATAATAATATAATTCAGACGTAATTAAAACTGTTTTTCAAGATTTCAGACTTATCTACCTACTAGGTAATATTCAATTTAACGTCGACACCGTACACAATTTTCATATCTATTCGTTAAAATAATTTTATTATAAAACTTATACTATTTTGTATTATGCAAGCACCTGCAAATTAAGATAGGCGATCACACCTATTTATACACGTAATAGATCATAGAATTTTGACAAACCATTTAAAAAATCACCCACAAAAACAATTTAAACAGACCTAATAATTATAAAAATTAGAGACTATATAAACATACCTATACGTATTATAGAACCTCGATATATTGTGACTTGAGCCCATATCTATCCAACATCTCGTAGTCTATCCAAGCCAATCAAGGGTAATGTGGTTTCGCCTAAGGTAGAATACGCTCAATTACGTTGAAGTGTAAATTTGCTTACAGCGGTACTTTAAAAGTATGGAGTTCACTCAACAAAATGGATTCCAGGAATGTTTTAAATTCCTCTATGTTATTTTTCTTTGTATTGCGGTCTAGATGAAATGGTATCGTGTCTAGATTTGTGTTTTAGTTTGAAAAATAAAACTTTGTTTTTTTTAAGAAGACTGACTGCCTCTGTGGTAGGTAATTCTAAAGCTTAGAACCAAGGTGTGTCTGGCTGGAAACAGAAGGCTGATAACCTACATAATATCGTTTTATTTATCAGTGAAACAAATGCCAAACGCATCTTCTTAGATAATTATTATGTACTTTTTACTTCATAACGTTTTTGTATTTATTATACTTGTAGTGAAACATTGAATCCAATTCCAAATATTATGTCTTACATACGTCGATATAATTTATGCCTCAGTAGATTGTTATAGTGAGAAAGGAGCCAACTAGTGGAACGACACACAATTATTAATTTATATTTGTCTTCCAGGCTTCGCTAATTTGGGAGCTCCAATTATACCCGGGTCCTTGTCCGGCATCGCTGCAAGGAAAATAGATTTGAATATATCAAGGCAAGATATTCAAAACTATATGATACAAGCTCGAAACTATGCGACCCAAATAAGGAGTGAATTGCCGAATGACGCTCCGACGAATAGATGATAATTCTCGTTAGTATTTAATTATTGTATAAGTAATGAAGGAACTTCTTGTTAGTGGTATAAAGTTTATATCATAGTTAATAGCATACTTTATTATGTTAATGGCTGATGATGAACTGAGATATAAAATTTTAAATGACAGAATAACGTAGTTGGATTACTTATTACAAGTTTCCGAAGTACCTACTTTTTGGTAAAATCGGCTATAATCATAAAGAAAAGACGAAAGAATTTACAACTTTGTATAATAATTGTAAGTGACGTCAAAGTTTCTTAGACATCTCGGCGTTATACAACACGATAATAAACAACGTATGAAGTTTGTTGTTGTTATTGCACTTTAGTTATGCACGAAGTTCTAAACAGATGCACTTTGTTATTGGAAGTTTAAAGAAATGTATACGTCGTGTATTAAAGTAATTGCAATTTGATATATGACTCTATTTCAAATGAGTGGAGGCATTTACTTGGTAGAGTGCCAATGATATTATTATTATAAGGAAAAAATTGTAGATAATTAATTATTAATAGTGCTCCGGGAATGGTACGTCGAAATGTGAGTAATTAGCCACATTTTACTTCAGTTGTCGCTTTGTCGCTCACTATAATAGAAACATGTCGACATCTCACCTATCTTCATATTTTTATAATAGGTAGAGGCAATAAATAATCGTTCGTTAGCACCTCTTCATTTGTATCTAATCTCTTCTCTTTACATAATATTTTTAAGTGGAACCCGTTAAATATCTTCGAATGTCACGCATAGAATTTCTTTAATAGAGACGAATTATGAATATATAATTATCGTAATTAACGCATTAATATTATCTACATAGATCACTAGTTACAGATTAGTGATTCAGATTCATTCATTCAATATATTAAAACAACAATTCTTTAAATTTGACCTGCAGAAAAAACTTGATAACCTAATCATTATACCCGTCAACAAACCAACCAACGCTTAATCATTCCAAAAATAATTAACACTTATGGTATGTAAAAGAACAACTCGTTATTTAGTTCCTGAATTATTAAACAATCTTGATTTGAACTTTAAAAAAAAAAATAAATATTAATAATGTTAAATTTAAATTTAAATAGTATTTTTTAAACAACCTGTATAATGTGGTATAATAATTGTCTTTAACATGTCGCGAGCACATGAGCGCGCTGTGCATCGAAGTTGTCGTGGATAGATTGCATTGCATGCCGGACAAATCTGTGTGGTTTTTGGTATGTCAAATTTTTTATTGATAAATAAATAAATAAAAATAATAGTATTGATGTTATAATCAATAAGCTTGAATAGGTTTAATCGAGTGATAAACTTGATAAAGCCATATTATACACTTTTGAATACATCCTGAACATATCTGAAAGAGATTGCTGCCTTATCGATAACACAGCCGTTGACAACGGCAACAACAATATTATAAGATGACGATCACAACGGCCCGTTGTGATCGTCATCAATATTGTTTTTAGTATGAAATCCAACTAAAATGCTATCAATTATTGTGAAAGCGAAATGCGTCAGAAAAACTAAAGACAACCAAATACATGCTTACACTCTACATAATAAATCTCTTATAAAATTAATCCCGTCTATTAGAATATTTACTATAACTACACAACTCATAGGTACTTACTCGGATATCAGTAAAAATATTCATTTGGTTCCCTTATAACATCAGCATTCTCATCAAGTGTCACATTTCCAGAGTCTTTAAAATAGTTATTATTTAACTCCACTAGTGTTTTAACAAATCTATAGTAGTGAATTTGCTGATTGTATTTTTTCTTGTAGTTCGTCTTATTGTACTTCTCTATGTATTGTTTATAAAGCTCCTGGGCGTTATCTAAGTCGTAAAGCTCACTTGTGTTTACTTCTTTATTTCGCTGCCGTCCTGCGTATTCAGCTTCTGTGTTACTCACCTTAAAATCTGTGTATAGAATTATTGTATTAAGTATTTAATGTAAAACTACTGTCACATTAATTATTGTCTTATTATTGGTATTCCTTTTTATTGGCGTATTGTTTTGTTAAAGTTAATTATAAATATTGTATACAAATAGCTGTAAGGAATCTATGTATGTAAAAATAAATAAATAAATAAAATAAATAAAAATAAGATTTAAGTATAATAATTTCTAATTTCTATTACTAAAAGAGTGTAGTGAGACATGGGCATCAGGCAGATGCTGGATGGGTTTGAATGAAGTGACTAGACGAAACTTTAAGCTTAATTCACATTAAACAGATTAAAAATGATCAACAAAGATATCACTTACGCATTATCTACATAATTCTTTCTGACTTACTTATATCAAACAGGTACCTATGTGTCTATAACATTTTTAACCGACTTCAAAAAAAAGGAGGAGGTTATCAATTCGGCCGGTATATATTTTTAAATAAAATACACTTACAAGGTTTAATTTGAATGGCATAATGTTCGTCTATCTCTTCTGGATTCAAATCTGCATATTGATTGACGATATAAAATGTATTTTTGCAATTTTGTCTAATTCTGCTTCATTGAGGCGAGATACTTTATTCAAAGTAACAACAAAGTTATTTAATCGCGTGATTTCCTCCATTTCACCTTTGTATTTCTTATTGTATTTTTCTTTGAACAGTTCAAAAATATCTCTAGCATTGTCAAGATCGTATACCACACTTATTATTATATTTAAATGGCAAACCAATAAGAACGTAACGTTAATTATTATAGTTTTCAACATTATGTGTTCATCAATTCCTAAAATGAAATATTTACGATTATTAACATAATAGAGATTGTTTTGTGTGAATTTTTGAAATACTAAATTAGACCACAACTTGATTCAGAAAGAAATAGAATAAAGACAAAGCTAATTCAATTTCGATGATTGATAACGCGGACTATGAAATTTTAAATCTGCCGTGAAATGATTAATGAATAGGAAGATTTGTTTCCACAGATCTTGAAAATAATATATTATCATAAAAATTGGGAGCACTCTATCAAACATGCGTATGTAGAATACATTTAATAAAGTAGATACATACTGCACTCATAATATAATATAATTCCTAATAATACAACTTATGAGTTTACTTAGTACGAGTACCATGTTACTTAATTAAATACTCTTGGCGTAGTAAACTTTAAACCAATTCATTTTCATGTTTTCAAATAAATGTTACGGCACTGGCTTTGTCCTAGTCCTGTAAAAATTAACGTAGATTATTAACTAAATATAGGAAATATTCATATTGTTATATTTCCTTCCTCTCAAAGGGTCAATATTCATCCAACATAATATTACTAATTTGGTTAAGTAATTTGGTTGAAACAATAGAAAATACCGCATTACATTTTCTGACAAGGAAAATATTAAAAACTTTTTTGAATTTTACCTCACTTCCAGTCAAAGCTTGAGCACAAGGCGAGATGCTCATTAGATATATAATTTTAGCACTTTTACATGACTATTACATTACCTAAGCTGTGACAGCGTCTCTGCGTTATTTCTAACCAATTTCTAACATCTTAGGTAATTCTCTTCTTCAAGTCACGTTCTTTGACATGACGTTTACTTTTAGCCAGGGGTTTCATCCTTTTAGCTTTAAGTTAGCGATGTCCGGAAATAACTATTTAAGTGTCTCAGGAAATTAAAACTGTAACGCGGCGATACACGAAACCTTTTTATGAAGTTATCTTGCTTACACTAGTCTTGTATGTAATGTAGTTACGTGTATTTTTTGATAATGGTATTTCTTAATTCTTACTATTTAGTTTAAGTTATAATTTATGTCATTATAATACCTGATAATTAAATAGTATTTGGGTATCGTATGAATAAACAATAAACTTTTAAATTAACAAAAAGTGAAGCCTGATTTCAATGAGCAAAAATCTAGGCAAATTTTATGAGCTGTGGAATTTATTTGTTTAATTGAACGCCTCAAGAATTAGTGGTACAAATTGAGGAATTCTTCTTGAATAGTATATTTATCGAAGAATTGCTATGCTTTTTTTCGTCACTCTACGATCAAAGAGCCGACCAGAAGTGAAGAATCTCGAAAAAATATTCCTTTTGACAGCAGAGTTGTGTATTATTGTTCAATATTTTTACTTATTTTTAGCTTCCTTTTTTAGAAGATTGTTAAAACAAGAAATTCAGTGTTGACAATTTGATGTTAGCTAATGTTAGCCTACTAATGTTAATAGTAGATAGTCACTAAGACTATTAATGAAGTGAGGGTAGTTCGGGTGTTGTGTCGATAAGACAAGCTCTGAGAACCAAGGCATGCCTAATGTGAGATGATCTTTTATTTATAAGACATTGACAAATTAACAAGTACAATGGCTGACACTTGAAAGTGAAGTAAAAGTAGACTATTTATTACAACACTAGCTGTGCCTCGCGGTTTTATACGCATTGCTCCGCTCTTATTGGTCTTAGTGTGATGAAATATAACTTAAATATTTATTATTTCCGACAATTTTAATCTTTAAAATTAAAGCTTTTTGTGAACAAAAGTGTAGGAAGAAAAGTCAATCTTTCTCTATTGTAAAATTCGTAAAATCAGTTCATTCATTTTTTTTCCTGTAAATAAATAAAAAATGAATAAGATTAAACCATTTAAACAACCGTTTTAATCTTGTTTCACTTGTTCTAAAAGGAAAATCACGTGTGCTGATGCAGCAAAGAGATAAAAAAATTCACAGGTCATATCTAACGGGAGACGATCTAATGGCCGAATTGGTTCTGCCTTTTCCTTGTACCTGAAGACATTTGGAACACCTAAGATCCTCTAAAATATTACAGTCCTAATGGCTTTCCTTGAAAATCCTTATAAAAGTATCTATGTAGGTAGCTATTACACGCGTTACTTGAAGATTTTAAGGATATAACCAACAGATCCAAATGCAGTTTAATTCGGTATTTACTATATATTTGCTTTATATTAAACTGTTTCCTTGAACCATATAGTTAGATAATAAACATGAAAGTATTAATAATGTAGTCATTTTTATTAAAAAAAAATATTACCTAGGAAGAATAAAAATTTTGGAATAATCATCTTCGCAAGCACTTTTATATTATCTCCCAATAACTGTTTTCATAACAAATTTCAAATATTTTCTTCTAAATGGTGAGTTTAATAATTTAATTTTTAACAGCTTTTTATTATGATTGTAGTTATGTGTAAGAAGAATGGAATATTATATTAATGATATATAGATATTTCAATCCTTAAAACAGGAATCATCATTTTTTTACCTGTAAGAATATTTTTATTTCAATAATATAGAATCAAAGATACCATTCGTAAGGGTAGAGATTCGAGCCTATGGGAGAGCCTTGTTTTAAGAAGTAATCAAAAGTTTTAGACTTGGATTAAGTTTTTAATCTCGCCTTCAATAGTCCACTTAATTGAAAAGTTTAAAAAAGGACTTCGTTGCTACTTCTTTTGAGATCAAGATTTTTGTGATTGCGAGACCTTTGTAAGTTGCGAGTTGAATAATTTATTATCTAGGTGCGTAGGTACTTTGGAATAGATACCTACAAATTTTATTGTTTATATGGGTCCGAAAATTTATTAAAATTTATCGTTATATAAAAAAAAGATCCGTGGCAGATAAAAGATGCGGTATTATAATATTTATTTCAATTCTGTTTTCTATCTACTGAGATATTGTACGGTTTTTTATTTCAGAGGGAAATTTCATTGGGCAATTCATTGGGAAATAAGTTTTAATCATTATAATATTAGGTATATAATAAAAAATTAAAAATTATGTAACTAGCATACTTAGAATCCTTAAAAAACAATCTACAAAATTTTCAGCAGTACTACCACTGACCTCTATTACACATTGTACGCTAATATTATTATTATCAATCGTTAAAATGTCTTCCAAATATCACATCTAAAAATATTATAGCAGGTAATACATTTTCTTTCGGCTACAGTCAAATATAAACTTTATTAAACGGCTCTAGTTCAAAAAGTTTTTAATAATAGTACAGTTACAAATGTCAAACTGACTTTTAAGCTGTATAGCTGTAAACCATTGCCTCTTTTAATGACATTTGACAGTCAGATGTCGGAAGTTGAGAGTTGATAGTTGACACTTGACAGTTGAATGTTGATTTTTAGATTGTACACAACACAGTGAGATTACTTCAAAGTTCAGTAAGATAAAAGTAAAACTGAATATAGCACTCGTTAAATGCTGCTTATTGTAAGCTCCGATAAATAGATATGTGATTTTCTTGTGTTTCGCTTAGTTTAAGTTAGAATGGAGCCTGCATAACATCTGTTTGTGCAAGGATAGAGACAGAACCATATTTCACCAATTTTCAAATTGAAAAACGTGGAAAGGTAAGTCAGGTATTTATTTAAATATTTAATAAATCGGATGCATGTTCATATAAGTAGAACCATAATATGATATCAATAATAAACCTTGACATTCAGTAAAGAAATTAAAAAAAAATTTAAATAACTCAGTATTAGTATGAAAAAATAATCAAAATGTAACTATTTTAAAATATTCATGTAGGTACTTGCCGAATAGTTACTGCAATTAAGCTTTTAAAAATATATTTGATTGAGATTATTTATGTAAATAATTCACTAGTAATAACATATACCTAATGTAATAATTCTAATTATTTAAAATTAGTTTATTTTATACATAGGTATGAAAGTTATTGGTATAATGTAATTTTGCGAATTATTTTATTAATTAAAACTCAAGAAATCTCAAAATATTAATTGAGATTTTTACATTAAGGGACAATTATTTAGTATTTAAGTACTATAAACTTGGCATGTATTCTAGAAGAGTTATTATACCAATTAAATATATTTTAAAGTTATTTTGAATATCAATAGTAACTCGGGATTCATGATAATAATTCTTGTATCCTGCCTTTTGCTGATAGAATGTTTAAAAACAATAAATAGGTACAATTTCTTATCCCGACCATACTTTAAAAGGGAATGTCCCCTTCTAATATTAAAAAAAATTAGAAATTTGAATGGTATTTAATTATGAACAATAAATATTAAAATGTGTAATTTTTTATAAGCTGTATACATAGTTCCTAATATCTTTTTCATTGTCACTTCATTGCATCTTCACTTTGTAGCAAATTATGTATACAATTGTGCTGTAGGTGGAAAATTAAATAGTAATTCCTAGGTTTACTTTTATTTTGAAAGTAAACTTAACTTTTAAAATAAAAGTAAACTTTAACCCCTCACGCGTCCTACTATAACATACTGATTTAGTTACGAGCAAATAATGTACGTAGGACGCGTGAAGCTTTAAAAAAGTCACTTTTATTACCTACTTTAGAAACCCTTCTTATAAGAAAAAAAAGATAGTAAGAAAGTAAGATGTTAAGTAAGAAGCGATTCAGCTTATACTATTTACATTATAAGATTTTTCAATCGCTGTTCAATCAATTCAAAACTGTTAGGAATAATTGTCAGTGGTTTTACTTTATCACACTGACATTTGAACAAGCTTTTTTCCTGTAACTTATATCCTGAACATTATTTGTCGAACCAGAGTAATACTTTGCTATTGTGGCTTAAAAATAAGCTCTAGTAATTATTAGACTAATTATTACCATTGACCAGTAAACTAAAAGTGTAGTCCTGTCTGTGTCCTGCTAGACCTAAACATTTTTTCTTAATGACTGGGTATTAAACTTAATGTTGACCACTGCACCAAGGAGTCATTCAATGAAGTTGATTGTCAAGAAAATGTTCAATTTCAAAACTTTAATGATAGCTATAAAGTAGTTTTATGATTAGTACGTCTCTAGCAGTTTGATTGCGTGCCAGCCAACTTGTGTGTGTTACAGGAATGTTTACATGATTAAATTGTATAACTTGTACAGCATTTGATACGGATACATCAAAAATATTATTATTTTGGCGGGTAGGCTTGTAACGTAAACAAAGGTATTCACTGTTCATGCTTTTTGTGCAATAAATATAAGAATATCAAAATTCTATTCCGTTGGCCGTATTTTTATGTAGATACGAACCTTTAGATTTTGTATAAAGTTGTTAAAAACATTGAAAGACATTATTGGTACTACTTATTTATTACCTGCACGTATGTACACCTAAAACGGTCTTGCAGTTAATCTTGTTCGAGGTATATTTTTCTACAAATAAAAAACTTACTTTAGGCCCTGAAATAAGCTATTAGTATGCACTGTTTTCTGTTTTGTTCTCCTTTTATCGAATAACGATAAAGTATTATTCGTAGTAAAGAATGTAGCATACTGAACGGGGCTTGTAGGTATTAACGATTCGAACGTGCATAGATTTTTACTTACTACTAAAAAATTCGCTGTATTTCCAGCAAATAGGAACACTAGATTTCACCATAAAATAATAAAAGTATGCCTGTTAATATGTCGATCGATGTATTAGAAGGCAAACGAGCCAATCTTAATAGATTAGTTATTGCGCCCCCCCAAATCTACCGCAACCGAAGTTACGAGTGTTGCCTACTAGGAAATGGAAAAGGGACAGGACACTTAGTCAAAAAAATAAACAGCCATCAGTGCATAAGGGAATAGTATGCTCTCTTCCTAAAAGCCTCCATGACTTATGGATTTTATAGGATACTAGGTTTCCGCCCGCGGCTTCGCCCGCGCAGTCAAAGAAAAATCCGCATAGTTCCCGTTCCCGTGGGATTTCCAGGATTGCGCCATTTTCCCGGGATAAAAAGTAGCCTATGTCCTTTCTCGGGTATCAAAATATCTCCATACCAAATTTCATGAAAATTGGTTCAGTAGTTTAGGCGTGATTGAGTAACAGACAGACAGACAGAGTTACTTTCGCATTTATAATATTAGTATGGATGAATTAATAGTTATAAATAATAGAAAACCATTTAATCTGAAAAATAGCAGCTCTTTACTCTACTTACGATATTGTATCACGTATTAAAAAAAAACATGCATGGACTTATATATTTTATACTAGGTTTCCGCCCGCGGCTTCGCCCGCGCAGTCAAAGAAATCCCGCATAGTTCCCGTTCCCGTGGGATTTCCGGGATTGCGTCATTTTCCCGGGATAAAAAGTAGCCTATGTCCTTTCTCGGGTATCAAAATATCTCCATACCAAATTTCATGAAAATCGGTTCAGTAGTTTAGGCGTGATTGAGTAACAGACAGACAGACAGAGTTACTTTCGCATTTATAATATTAGTATGGATTGTCCAATAAACAATAGACGTCTAATATTCATAATATCTATTTTATAATTCTTGTTTCATTTGACGATACTTTCCTCAAATGAATACGCAACGTGTACCTAACGTATTTGTAACCGTCCATCATCCGTAACAATTTCATTCGTTTTGGTCCAATGTTACGTTTCATAAGTTTACGAAGATTTTTTTGTTTGTTAATTTAAATAGGTTAAAATTGCAAATAGGATTATGTAAGCTTTTGGAACTTTACCTTATTCCTTACCATACCTGTCCCTTAGCAGGTTTCAGGTTTTTCTAGATCATTCTTTTTTTACAAAAAAAAACGATTAATGTCTATACTATACACATTTATTCCACACCAAAGATAACATAAGGTGTGAATAATAGTCAAGAAAAAGAATTGTTTTATAAATAAGTTTGATTATATGCGCAAAGCGATGTATTATTTTAAAAGTACGAAGACAATTAATACATATTCATATATAACTAAAAATTATTTATTAGTACAGAGAGTTTAAAATGTTTTAACGTTAAATTTAAATACTTATCGTAACGTTACGAGACATGTTTCAAATCTAAATTGGTTTACGATACTAATGGTAATATAGGAATGTTAATTATTGAGACCCGATGGTTTAATTAAGTACATGACAAACGTTTATACATTCTGAATTATTATTAATGGTTTTCCAGTCTAAAGTGAAGTGCCTAGCTATTGATTAGGGATGCATCGATACGCCTTTTCGCCGATACGATACCGATACCGATACTCTTATAAAAATATCGGCGATACCGATACCGATACCGATACGCTTTATACTGTGAATTCAAAAATAAAAATAACTACGTTAAAAACAACCGACTTCAAACCTATTTGATAAATAGCATATCTAAATAATATGTAGTAATTAATAATATCAAATCTTTTTTATTTTTTACTTTTCCGTTTTTGAAGTCG
>CAJQZM010034710.1:0-24474 GCA_907164665.1 Colias nastes
AATAACAAACATGGCCGACATCTATAACTCGCATATGCAATAAATTAGCGGGTGTAATTTGCACACGGGAGACTATAACCGCAACGTTTTATTTATATCGGGTGCAAGGTAGGAGCGGTGTTACCGACTGTACAAAAGAGGGTTAGGTTTTTACTTTTTAGTGTGGAAATATCTCAGTAAGGATTTATTATAGCACGCTCGAGCGTTAGCGTATAAAAGGCTTGATAGATTACTATGACCGGTTTCTTTGAATTCATTTTGAGTGAGAAAGTGGGAATATAAATTTATTGGAATCAATAAAATCACGCCATTTACAAATAACAGTTATAACTAGGTACCTATACAATTATAACTCCTAAGCTAGACTGCATAAAAACTACCGTAACAATTCGAAATTTGTCACTTTGAACTTTTTTAGTAACAATATTCGAACCTTTTCATCTTCAGGATACTACTTGTTATTTATTTTATTTCATCACAAAGGGTGATATAAATAAAACGTATCGCCAATTCCCATAGCTTGCTCACAATGCACCAAATGAACCTTTTAGACATGTTTATAAGCTTCACGCTAGTTTGATGCGATGTGTTTACCTATACACGCTAGCTGGATAGAATTGCATTTACTGCAGTGTAATTGAATAAAAACATTAATATTCCATACTAGTTCTAGCCCGCGGCTTTCGATATTACTGGCATCATAAATAGCTTGTGCTGAACATAGTTTAATTACATATTTCTATATCAAATTGTATCAAAATCCGAACTTTTGTTTTTACAAACACGCATTTATTATGATAGTAGGATACGAGAAAATCACTTTTAAGTTTTGTTAAAATAATTAATTTTTAACAGACTGAAGGATGTATTTGAAACCGAATCAAAATAAATAAAATAAAGATGGTCATATAAAAAATAAACATAGTTAAAAAGTACCTAAAACCCCGTTTAAAAATATATACAGGTGAAGCTCATAAAACCTAATATAGACTATAGTCATATTAAATATCAAAGGCATAAATCAAGGTGTAAATTCCACAATTTCTCTAGCTTACATGTAGAACATTTCATTTAAATGTGTTCCATCAGCAACTTATTTAATCAAACATTCTACATTCCTTATCTAAACTGAGACGCTGTAGATTGCTTGAACTTGCATGAAACTCTGACAGTGCTGTTGATCCAAATCAGTTTGGACAAGAATGTCTGTTTGTTTACTGGATGACCTGGCAAGCTAGTTTATATTATAATATTACAGTCTCATAGGTATTTTGAAATTCCTTTGCATGTAGATATTAAGATCTCTAGATATTATGTGTAAATATTTTAAAGGATCTGTCGTCTTAATAACAATATTAACCCAGGAAGGGATGAAGAGTTTTAATCATTTAGTTGCTAGAGGTGTCAATGAAAAACTGAAATACTTAAAAATAGACTATTTAGTCAAAGCCTACCTACGTAAATTAGAATATCGCTATACAATGAAGACTATAAAACTAAAAACTTTGCTTTGTAAGTTAAAAATTATAATTGTAAGTCATAATTCAAACCGATTTAAGCTTTCGTGTCGTTATTTTATTGCTTCAAATTCTATAAAACTTGTAAAGAAACTTCTAAACTTATTATTTTTTTTATTTATTTAACCATTTATTGTACCACACCATTTAACATTACAATGTACAGTATAATATAATATAGTTGTATAGATGCGAGGCTTATTAGCTCTTCAAAATCTCAAAACAGCGATCAATACTGCACTCTATCACAATTAATTGCTTGTCAATTATCGTTATCGAAGAAATTAAGAGATCCAGAGCTAATGGAAAAAAATCAACGCACTTTTAAATTCCTAACCGCGAACTCGACGATAAGTATTTTAATTATCTTAATCCAGTAAACTTGGGTAAAGTGACTGGGGAGTACTTTGGCGTGAGTTATAAGCGTTTGTTGTAGCTCCTTTGAAAATAAACAACGCATGGAAAAATCCTACAAACTTTCGAGTTTAGAGTATTTGTATGATGTATATATCAACAATTGTTAAATAATGTGTTGTTAAATAAATCATATAAATATTATAAACTCGATTGTATGAAATGTATGAATGTTGGTTACTCTTTTACGCAAAAACAGATGATTAATATGTGAAATAATATTAAATAATGACTCAGTGCGCACACCTTGCGCGGTCGATGGTAGTATCGAGACTATATCATTGAGCTACTGACTCAAGGAATATAAACCATAGCATGGCCCGTAACCCCATGCATTTCATATCAATTCAATATCGACATTATGTTGTACATCATAGAGTACATTGTAATAGGAAGGTATAGACACATAACACACATAACAACTATTCTGTTATAATTCTAGCCGCGGGATCCAGCTAGTAATACGACAATGAGGTATATAAAGGTGTAATGACTCAATTATTTCAGAGATTACTCTCTATCTATTAAAGTGATTTGTGCGTTTCTTTAAAAATTCTAAACTATAACTTGAACGATTGATTTTGATCCAATTTGGAGTAAGAATTTAAAATACATCAATTGTAAAATAACCGCTCACATCTTAAGACACATTTTAAACACTTGCGCCAATTTTTGAAGATAATTCCCAGAACGTATCTTTCAATACATTTGTAGAAAAGAAAGATCTTATCCAGAAAAAGAAGTTTCAATTAACGCTTAATGCATTTTTATTTACACCTTACCCTCAGTAATTTCTTGTGTTTTTCACACGAGATTTTTTACACCTATAATGTATTTAAATGCGATTTATTCATCATATAATTATTTATCCCGACCGCGACGTTTTGAATGCGTTGCAGCGAGCATAGTCGCAAAATGTTAATTACGGAGAAATAGGTTCACAGAAAATATGACAGTAATATATTATTGTAACGATTCAGTCCGCCCCTGACCACGCTTCCTAATAAATGTTAAAATTAAAAATCAAAAAAATCGTATTTAATAATTAGAATCCTCAGATGAAATTGGAGTGTCATTTAATGCGTAGCGTAGGTACACAAGCTAGTACATACTCAACTATAAAATCATCCGCTATTTTCCACACATTACCTTCTATAGTTAGCGAAAAGGACCCTCAAAAAAGTATTAGGGATTAGCCGCTTTGAAACATGTCGGAAGATTACACCGCTTGTAATCCTTCTAAAGTCGAGGCCAACATGACAGTCCGATGGGGAATTAGTACTTTGCTTTATGAAGTCGGTTTTACCTTGCTATTTGTGAGGATAAATCGTATATTACGGTTTTTGGTATGTTTTATGTCTTTTATGTAGGTACCTACTAGGTACCTTGGTAAGATAATTGAGATGGCAATTGGAAAAAAAGTAAAATATTGAATACAAACTGTTATTGTGATTTTATTATTGACCTTATGTTATAATTGCAATTAATTTATATTACATATTATTATGTTGAGTGAAATAATTTTCAGATTAGTTCAGACGGTAGTTTTGCGTTTATCCATTAAAATGCGAAGACTTTATTTCATATTTCTAAGTGTTCTGTAAAAAGATGATAAATTACTTACTACGAGTACATATATCTTGTCATAAATATCGTAATTTCAAAATAAATGCTCTATTAAATTACCTTGTTAATTAAATAATTACCATAGGTACGCTTTTAAAAGGTTTAAAAGCAACACTAAAACGATAGATTCTTGAATAGAATTGCAATAACGTGTGTGGCATCCCCGCATCCGTATACATGCGATGGATTTCTGTCGATGCCGACTGATGGTTATTGGACGAAAGGTTAATGTGGATAAGGCTCTATTTAATTTTCTTTAAATGTATACCTAAAACCATACCAACATAAAATCGCCTATGAGTTATCCATACTAGGACGTTATTTGTATTAGAAAAACGGTCGAGAACGTACATACAAAATTCTTATAAAATACTTTAAATACCTATCTCATTCTGATCAATTTAACTTGTGTTACAAAGTATTCAAAGAGGACAGATTATTTGTCGTCGAGACAATACCTGCGTTTTAAAAACATCTATATTTTACTGTTTTACACAGTGAAGTTAATTAAAACTGTATTTATAGGTAGGTATGTATTATTTTTTCAAAATCCTGTTTATTCTAACGCCATTATATTTTCAAATGGAACGTCAGCTATGATGTTTGCGTTTTTGAAGAGTAATTAGGCAATACCAACAGTATTTTTAAACAAAAAATGAATTACTAAAAATATATTCCAATTATATCCTATAGAATTTTAACAAGCAATAATTGGTTAAATTGCGCAAATGTTATTTGGAGAATGGTTATTTTTATGTGAAAATTGAAAGTATTGTAAAGGATAAAAATTATTGCATCAAAAATATATTCAGATTTATTCGTATTTCAATCGTAATTAAAGTGTACGAATTTGTAGTTTATGCAGTTTTTATTTTCCCCGAAAGGTAGGTACAATATGGAGGTTTTCAAGCGTAGAGTGTATAGAACTCATGGAAAATTAATCTTATAAGGTAGGTATCTCATATTTCACATTACTAGTTGATTAGACTGGTTTTCCAACACTATATTTTGTATTTATATTTTATCTTATTGAACCTACTAGACTTGGGTATCGAACCGAACATACATCTATATACATAGGATCATAGGTCTTAATCTATATACATACTAATATAATAAAGCAGAAGAGTTTGTTTGTATGTTTGTTTGAACGCGCTAATCTCAGGAACTACTGGTCAGATTAGAAAAATTGTTTCGGTGTTAGATAGCTGATTTATCGAGGAAGGCTATAGGCTATATAATATCACGCTGACACAGGAGTGAAGCCACGCGGGTGAAACCGCGCGGCGCAGCTAGTAAATAAGAACAGGAGTCCCAAGAATGGGAAGGTTCAATGTAGTTTTAAACCCTCGTGGAATACTATTATTTAAACGGTAATGCCTGAAGCTATCCTGGCTATATTGGCTATTCAGTGAATATCCAATATAAAGAACTCTTAGAGTTTCGTAACTATCTTCTTGAACAAAAGTAGGATAAAATAAACGTTTTATTTAGTACATTTATCATTCTCTAAATTAACTTATTCAAAGATAAGCCTGCGGACATTTCCTATAACAAAGTTGTACAATGGTTCTGATGAAGTCATTGTTTTATCAATTTTCAATCTTCAGTAAGAAACAAACTTTGCGGATTGCCGTAGAATTTCGATGGTCAAAATGATATTCGGATTTGTCGTCGATTTTGGTTAAATTTCCTAACAATTTAATCTGAATTTTGGTACATTTCGGCTCGGTTATGTTCGTTAGAAGATTACATTGTTATGTCTTGGCGTTAAAGTTGTGATATATTTACATTCTTGCAAGTTTTACTATTGTTAAACCCCAGAAGCAGGATACGGGTTGTAATATATTTGCTTTTCCAACTTTTACAGTCGTATCGATCGAAAGATTTGGTCTTGAATTGAATTTTCTTGGGTACTGCTTTTAGCAACTGCAACAATTCATATCTAAGTGTACTACAACTTAATTGGAAACCTGCAACTAGCCTAAGACTAGACGTCTCATGTTACTATATTTTGGCCAACCAATGGCAAAGTAGTGAAAACTGTCAGGTCTAAGAAATCGATCCAGACATAGTCTGTAGGCAGTACCTACTACCCCGCAAATCATCATTGACCTTCTAATATACCATTGGAAACAGTAGGTACCTACTGCCAAAACATTCGCTTAGAAAAATAGACAGCTAAATTAAATTAAACATTGCAACAGTTAGCCCGACCTAAATGTCTCAAGGTATTGGGCCGACGTGAAAAAATGCTTTGTAGCCGTGACGAGGGTCAGCTGATATTGAGTGTACATCTAACAAAACATTCAGACCTTACAAAAACCTGCATTGCTTTGTACAGAACTGTTTTGTTCTAGTGTTAACGAAAACTCGATTACACAAGCTGTAATTGAATTTCCATAATTCTTTTATGAGCAACCGTTTCTACGTGTAACGATGTAGTTTCATTGTGAACATGTTTGCTAGAAAGAACTGCATTTCACATTATATGAAAACTGAAACAATATTCTTATTCTTCTATGGACTGAAATTTTAAATTAATATAATATATATATATTATAAATATAATTTTAAAAATGAAATTTTTATTCTTCTATAGACTGATAAAAATTTCATTTTTTTATGGAATATTTAACCCTTGAAAAACTTATGACTCATCACAAGGTAGAAAACTTTGAAAAACTCAAGGTTAAATTCTCTTCACTAAGAAACTGCCACTTATCGTTTACTTATCAAAAAGACGACTTTTCTATAATATCTTTAGTCTAAAAATTACTTCTTGATAAGATAACCAAAACAATGAAAAATATGCTTCAACTTGTAACAGTGGGAGCTTCGATCTTGATCTGGTATAGCACAAAAAATTAATCACCTTTTTGTCTAGAAAGAAACAAGTGTAAATTCATCAATCCACAAAGGAACACGGAACATTACGATTTGTTAAGAACAGCAATTAATATATCCTCACTCAAAATTCTCCTGAAACAAAACACTTTCACTGAAACTGGCACTTATGACATATGGAATAAGGACTATTTTCAATCATCATCGAAATGAACATTGTAAGAAAATATAGAATTGACCGCAAAAACATTGAAGTCAATAAATGACCAAACCTTGTAAATTGTACACAAAAGCTGTGTTTACACGATTCTTGGCAAACAATTTAGCTTAATGAAGATTCGACAATGTTATTTTATTTCTAGGGTTCCGTAGAACATGTTAAGAACAAAGAACTTTAATAAATAAAACTTATTCTACTACAATCAATAGTTAATTGTGAAAAATAAAAGTAATAATCATACAATAATACTATTCCTACGCGTTTTAATGATTTATTGAGTGAAGTTAAACATTTAATGACGAAAGAAAGAGTAGTATGTGAACATAGGCCGTTTATTTCGTATAAAGCGGGTAGATAAATATATTTTGTCATTCAGTCGTAATGAACAATTACTTTCAAGCATCGTGATTCCATTGCTTATACTGTTTAACGTTTTAATATTTCATTTTAACAAAGAAGTATACATGAGATGAAATAATCTGATGCTTAATTCTTATATTTCCCATGACTATATCATAATATACTTAAGTGGAATTGTAAATCGGATTCTGAATTGAATACCTATCTGATGTTAACAGCTATGAACGTCTGAATCATATTTAAATGCTGCTTAACATTTTTCTTCTAGGTATCTGTCATTTATTAAGCTTTCTCAAACCTTAATCAAATTAACTTTCAATTCAGAAACCTAAATGAGCATAAAAACTATTCCTTAACAAACTCAAAAAATAATAGAAATGGCTATTCTCACACATTATCATATAAATACAAAAATTGTGATCTTATGGAACCCTTCTAGTGCAAGCACTGCTCGCACTTGCTTAACTGTATTTGTGCCCTAAATACAAGCGTTAGCGATAAAACGGGATTATAATATTATTTTATACCTACTTATATTATATAAACAGAGACTATCATACCTGACAAGATGCTAATATCATTACAGCGCTTTTCGCGGATTTTAGATATGACAAAAATTACCAGTATCAACCTAAAGAGATAATATAATAATAGGAGAAGATAGAATCAGTCAAGATAGAAAAGACCCTTTAATTTAGTATTTTTCTGAGCAAATAAACAGCGATGCGTGTTGGTAAAAGTAAAAATGTTGTTGACTGAGTCTAGCACCATTGCTGCGTTAAAGTTGAATATTTTTCGTCGTTTTCAAAAGGAGCACATTGCTACCGTTCGATCTTATAACTTGAACCGAGTTTATTCAGTCTTCCCAACGCGTACCTAGTTAATTTTATACGCAAACTGTTTACTCATAATGGCTGTAAGGGCCATCCCGCGTACGAAATCCGTAAAAATTTCAAAGGCCTACGTGCCCTGGGAGAAATCACTGATTTCAATCGACTTTTATGAATTTGCTTAATGAAATTGAATGAGATCTCTTTTGTGAATTCTAGAGGTCAACGGTGGGTTTTGAATTTGGAATGAGCGTTTTTGCGCGGGAAATTAGTTAACAGACATTTTGTTTAGTACAGATAATGAACGACACGCATGTGATGAACATTTTTTTTGTGTTGTCAGTCTATTGAGTGGAGTTTTCAATGAGAAGAATGTATATGGAAGAAAGTGTCGTTCTCAAAGATCTTGAATGTAAAGCATTCAATGGTCGTTTTTCGATTTTTACTTATTTATTAATTTTACGAATTAAACAGAGATCTAAGGACATGACTGATAATACTACCAATATCGTAATCGTCTTACTTACTTGTTAGTTGATATTTAACAACAAACTAATTAAAAGTGATCGTACCAATAGGATATGCCAGTTTATACTAGTTTCAACAAAAACGATATAGCATTATAACATGAAAGTTACGTTTAAAATATTTGTAAAACACACTAGGTAGGTACACCTATAACTTCTTTGTTTTTCCTCAAGGAATCTTAGCTTTCTTATTCAAATATTCCGAAATAATAATATGCAGTGAAATATTAACATCCCGTAATGACGACGGAAAATTCAAATGTTGTATTAGGGTATATTTGTCATTCAAATTAATTCGTTTTTTATGGGGACATTATAAGGCAAAGACGGAGGTTAAATAAAAATGTAAGTAATTCTTTACGATGTAAAATGATGCTGAGACGTTTTAAGATTGTGATAAAGAACGTTTTAATATTTATTTAGGTAGGTATATAATATTATTAACATACTCTTTCGCATATTGGCTTTTCTTTGAAAAGAAGCCTATGGTTCTATGCTATAACAAATCTGTGAGTTAAATTCCATCAAAATACGTTCAGACGACGTAATTGCTTCCTAGAAAAAAAGTACCTACTCGGCTAAATGTAAACATAGTACCAAACCCTTAATTTTTTTTTCTTAAATTCTTTATTACTGAACATTACATGCTATGTAGAACCACAGGTTAAACGCAGTATCTGTGGTTTCATTGGTCATGTTTTAAAGCGTGATTTAAATCTGTCGTCGATGTTTGTCAACAAGTAAAATGAGTACAGAACTGCGGCACATCTGTTCCATCATCTATGTGCTAATATTTATCACTGTGCTTACGTTGGAGCCATGAAAACAGCGTTTTAGTGAAGAAGAATGTCTTCTTATGGAAGAATTTATACTTCTCAACTTAACTTCTTAATATATTTCAAGATACACTTCTTGATTTCAAAGTAATACCTACCTAACATAATATGCAAAGTTTCTTCCAAAAATTATACTATAGATCTAGAATTATACTATATTTCATGAGCAACTGCAATGCGTTTTTGTAAAAGTTTAATTATCCAGTAAACCATCACAATTTATACTTTTCAGGAAAGAAGTTTAAAAAAATTTCATTTATATCATGTGTTCTAATGACACCACAATTTTTTGTTGTTATAAGTTTGTAATAATGCTCTAACAGTTATTTTGAGAAAGTATATTCCGTTTCCTAGTGGTAGTTAACTTTAATAAAATGATTATTCAGTTCTACTATCGCTGATTTCAAAGCCCCAAATATTACTGTAGTAAGGGTCTGTTTACATGAAATAGTTATTGTTCCATCGGGCTTTAAGCTCAGATATAGTAGCTGTATTAGATTCTGTAAGTGCTTATGTTTAACATAATTGTATGCCAATGTCTGAATAGTTATTGCGTATTTATATAGATAGTACAGAGGAATGTATGGAAAAATTAACTATTATAGAATTGCTTGGCGCATCTTCTCTATATACGAACCCGCGGGCAAAATCAAGTGTTTCTGTAGGTCATGTGTTATTCTGACGAAGGACCTATATAACTGTAAATTAACATCCAAATTCGTCCACTAGTTTTTTCGTGACAGAGTAACAAACAACTATCCTCACAAACTTTCGCATCTATATCTTTAATATTATAAAGCTGAAGAGTTTGTTTGTTTGAACGCGCTAATCTCAGGAACTACTGGTCTGATTTGAAAAATTATTTTGGTATTAGATAGCCCATTTATTGAGGAAGGTCTATACTAGGTATATTATATCATCACCGGGTGAAACCGCGGGGCACAGCTAGTTTATGATATTAGTAGGATGTAACCTGATTATACTGTGTATTATTACATTATGTTTCCAATATAATCTTCATTTAGGTGCCATTTATTGAAATAGGATAAAATCATCTAAATAACGTAGATGTATGAAAAAAAAAATCATTCTGCGGTTTACGTGCATCCTATAATTGAAATGAAATTGGTATTTTATAAAGGCCTACTAACTTTTATTAGATTTTGTTTATAAAATTCTAAATTTTCGTTCGTCGAAATTTTTATTTAAGTTTAAAAGGTTTTCGAGTTGAATAAAAAACGAAATCATCATTTTACTGTAGTAGCTAAATTAATTACGGTTTTATTTTAAATTACTGTTTTCAAAATTATTATAAACTAGCTGCGTGCCGCGGTTTCACCCGCATGTCGCCGCGGCCGCCCCTGTTGGTCTTAGGCCTTAGCGTGACGATATTATATAGGTAGCCCATCCTGATAAATGGGTTATCTAACACCGAAAGAATTTTTGAAATCGGACCAGTAGTTCCAGAGATTTGCGCGTTCAAACAAACAAACTCTTCAGCTTTATAATATCAGTAGGTAATAGATATGCCAAACATCAAAATATCAAAACTAAAGTACCTACCTAAATATTTTTTCTTGGCATATTTTTCTTATTTTTTATTATAATCTTAGTTTTACTCGTATAGGTATTTTACGTGTTTAATAATCAAACTATGAAACTAGCTCTAATTTAGCACATTGAGTCTGTTTGCCCTTTTTGCGATAGATATCTCGGGAACGGAGCAGCTGCGTTTGATAGTCGTTGTTTTGTGGATATTTTCAGTACTTAGTTCAAGTAAAGTTCAACTATGAATAGTATTTCTAGAATTTCAGCGTACAAATAATTTATTACGTTTAACGGATAAAAGAATCGGGCGATGATCGGGCGTATTATTTTACGGAGATATAGATTTTTAAGATAATATGTTAATAATAAAATTGTTGTTGTTTCCTGGCCAGACACATATTTATTTATTTATTTATTTATTTCAAAAAGGCTTACCAACTAGATACATAATTTTTGTTACAATAATTCAAATTAGTTTAAAATAAACATTGGTACTTATGTATCTAAATTATAGGTAGGCACCGCTTTGACAATATTTCAGATAAAAATAAGATTTAAAATATAACTAATCTAAAAAATAAAAAAAATAAAATTTAATACAATTTGTTTAACATGTTAACAATATGTTTTTTGAACGAGCTCAATTTTAAAAAATAAACATCTGTGTTATGATCAATGCTAAATATTCTATTATATAATTTTAAAATTAGTTGTAACGGGGAGTTCGAACCATATTTATTTTTTGAAAATTTTGTGAACATAGAGCAAAAACTACTAAGTCGACAGTTATAGATAGGCACCGAGATTCCAATCTGCGACAACAGTGATGGACAGTCTATCTCATTGTTCAATAATTTATGTAGGCATATTAGCTGTGACATAAAACATAATATAATATTACATTATGTTTTATATACAAAACATTCTATTCTTTCACTAGGCTTTTTAAAGAAAGTAAGAGATGCTAGTGCGTTGCTCCCTTTGAAGATTAATCTACAATAATAAACAATTTCACTCGATAAAAGAATTATTTCTGATTAATAATTATTGATAAACGTTTTTATAATGTTTGGATCCATGCGTTTAATTTTGCATGAATGCAAAGCTCTTATTTAGCATTAGAGACACGTTTTTTCCAACATAAAGCGCTATAAAATTAAAGTGATCATTATTTCCCTTAACCCGCTACTGTCCGGATGTTTACCGCGAGCACGTGGTAACCAGTGGCCAAAAATACCCCCGTTATAATGATGCGTTTGCGCTGTACACACAGGGGTAGATGCCGGGGATATGTCCGAAGATATTGATGATATTTACGTGGAAAAGATAAGCGAAGCAAACAGGGTTGAAAGCTTATTGGACGCTATTCGCTTGAACTGACAAACTTACGCATATTTTACCTTCTCGATACACATATTTTTTTTTGTCGTCAGCTCTCGGAATCAATATGCAATGGACCAACCAAGTGGTGGTTGATGGATTAAGCTGTAACCAACATATCCATCAATGAAACCCAAAAGTGGTGAAAAATAGTGAATAACGATAACATTCATGTATTATTTTACATTGGAATTTTGTAGACGTTTTTGCATATAAATATTGCTACATACCTATCCTTTGTTTATATAAAATTGTTATTTTCAGGGATAACAAAAGTTTCAAAAATCAATTCTAAATACGTTATGTTTTATAATATTTAAAACAGTCCACTATTCACAAAAGCTTTCACTAAACAAGGGTTTGAATCGTCGCCGTTAATCCAAAGCTCAATCCGCGTATATTTAGACCATCTGCGTCGCATTCCTATGTATTTCGGTATTAGAATCGCGCAGGGACAGTTTGGAATGAATCCAGTTGCGCGCGCGCACCGCAGCGTTGTTCATGAAACTCGGCAATAGGGAGTTATTTAGTTCAGGGAATAAATACGTGAATATTTCTTGTGTTTTGTGTTATGTGCTCTAACTAAATGATGAAGTTTCCAGTGATTATAAAATAGAGTGATAGTGAAATGAAAAGAATATTCAGTGGCAAAGAACCCGCGGAATTCAAATGACTCACCATAGGAAGGTATTTTGAGAGCAATGAAAGTAAAAAGGTGGACATAAAATGGCCGAGCAGCGCCTAAATCAGTGTTTGTTTATTTGTATCGTTGTCTCGCTCTTGCCTATGGCGGAGGTGTACGAAGGTGCGCGGAGTTTCCCGAGCGAGGAGAAGCGCTTGACCAGGGAGTACCACTTGAGGCAGGGGGCTTTAAGGGGGCTGATCGTGAAGCCGGGGAAACAGTATGATCTGCAGCCCGTTGAAATGTTCCTAGGTATACCGTACGCTGCACCGCCTGTTGGTAGCTTACGGTTCATGCCTCCAGGTAATATTTTAGAACTTTGTAAGGGTTGAATTAAAGAAATGTTTCTTTTTATGTCAGAGCGTGCAAGGGGCAAATTGCTGATGGTGTATGTAATACGTGTATGTGAATATGTTTAAACAAACTTTTAATCGTGAACATTTATTCGTGTAGCGTTTTCTTATAAAACTGCTATGAGACAAAAAATACTTTGTACACAAATAAAAACTGTTGGATGTATGAATTCTGATAATATATTCAGTCATTTAGCTTCTGCTTGAATTTAAATAAAGATCTGCTTGAAATTTCAAAAAAAGCTTTCAATAATATTCATATTTAAACATACGTTATAATATTATACTCTATTAAAATGAATATTAACTACTTTATTATTTATTTAATATCTAGGCGCAAAACAATAACTAATATTAAATTTTGGATTGAACTCTGGCAAAATAAACAGGGTCACTAACCCTTTTAACAATCAGGTCACGTATTAAAACTATTTCGAAAATTCTATTATTCTATACTCTACGTGTTTCATAAATAGGCCACTTAATTAGTTTAAATTTAATTATTCTAAACACAATATGTATATTGTATAATCACTACATAGTATAAAACAAAGTCGCTTTCTCTGTCCCTATGTCCCTTTGTACGCTTAAATCTTTGAAACTACGCAACGGATTTTGATGCGGTTTTTTTTAATAGATAGAGTGATTCAAGAGGAAGGTCTATATGTATAATAACATCCATTAAATAGTGGAGAAGTACTGTTATTTTTGAGGTTTCTAATGTGATGTCGTAAATAATTACATTTTTTTCCGCTTACATTGCAAACGCAGGCTGAACCCTACGAGTTTTATCAAAATAATGTACTAAGTATTATTGTACACATTGAAAAGGTCTACAGAAAAGTCCGTGATGGTATATGTCTATCTCTTATGGATAACCCACAATAACTTTTTTTTGTCATTTACTTTTTACGACAAATAATGGCTAATTTTCGAAGCGATTTTAACCAATACAGCATTAATCCTTAACCAATTAAATACCTTGAATACATTGTTCATTTAATATAGATCTATATGGCCCTTTACACCGTATGATTTAAATTTTAAGAGAATATTTTCGAAGATATTACATATTTAAAAACTGCGGGACGTAGCGTTTGCGGCGGTACCGGCCGGCCGCCATTGCACCCGTGCGAAGCCGGGGCGGGTCGCTAGTTTTATTATATAAATTTATACACATTAAAAATAATTTTGAAAGCTACTTTTCTAAATATTTCGTATTCAATATTAATATTGTTGTGTTAAATTTCTTCCTTTGTGGTAACAAATTTCCACCAAACATTAATAGAATTACTAAATAAATATCTTTAAAAGCTCAATGAAAAAAAAAACACCCTTAGCCAAGCAAATAAACAACAGAATAAAGTGTCATACTTGATAAATGGGTCGGAAATCTGCAGCCGACAATCCCAGATAAATTCCTTTCATTAGCATAAATAAATATAATGAGAGAACTATTGCATCTTAGTGTTTCATTGAACAATAGTGGGTAGATACAAGAAAGCTACTGATTGCTTGCTGTGCCCTTTTTGATCAATGGGCTTAGTGATGTGGAAGGCTTTGTTGTTAATGTTTTTCAACCGACTTCAAAATAGGAGGTTCTCAGTTCGACTGTTTGACGGGTTAGATACTTACCTCAGAACTTTCGGGTGAACCGATTTTTATGATTCTGTTTTTTTATTAGAAAGCAGAAAATAACTAAAAAAGTCGGGCCGGTTAGCCATGATGACTCAAAAAGAGCTGAACGGATTTGAATGATTTTTGAAAAGCTTTTAAAAAAACAGAGCTTGAACTACAATACAAATATTAACTACATAGGTACAAATATTATCATATAAATTTTATATATGTACTATACCTTTTATACTACTAAACCGCTTTGAAACCATTCCTCAAGTTGAAGCACGACAAAAATAAGTTCACAATACGATTAATTGTTTCTGAGAAATGTGCGGACGAATATACATACATACACACCTATTATAAGTGTTTGACGCTAACCAGTCACTTATAATAATTAGTGAACAGCTGGACCAATCTATATGATCTTTGATTTGTTGGATTTGTCTCTGCTCTCAGGAACAGTATGTAGAACTCGTATTATAATATGATCTGTGGCAGCAGCAATTAGTATTAAAATATGAACATAATCTCGAAAATAACATTCTATTATTATTATATTAATCATATTTTATGTACATGTACCTAGTTAATAACAAATCTCTAAAATAATTTCAAATAATATTTCAACACTAAAAGTGTTCAAAAACAATCGTGTAGTTTTAAAGATTGTCAGAAGCAGTTTATTCTGCAAACAAACAAACAAAGAAACATAAATTGAATTCTATAAAAAGCAATTTTATCAATTAAGTAATATTATGTTAATTGATAAAATTTCTGACATGACATCACAAGGTTTAACACAGTATTTCTTTCAGTCAGCGCCCCACCATGGTCCGGTTTAAAGATGGCGACCCGTTTCGCGCCAGTTTGCCCCCAAAGCTTGCCACAGATAAAAAAGGGGAATCCGCCATCTTTGGGAAGGCAGAACTATGTGAACCGTCTCAAACCCTTCTTGAAAGAAGAGTCTGAAGACTGCCTGTATTTGAATATCTACGTGCCTTATAGAGGTAAGTGTATTGTTTTATTTTAAGTAACTGAGAAAAGTATAAAGTAAAATGTGGTAAAATACTATTCATGTCATCCATTCATGAAGAGATTGTGCTATATACTGCTGATAACTTTCGACTAATAAATTGAACTTAATACACAATACAAGAATACAATAAGTATAAACATATATTAAGAAGGAATATAACAAAACCATTGATTTTTAACAACCACGCACCATTTCAGCAATTGCTGCAAACAATTAGGTAGATATAGAGTTTATGTTTAGAGGCAGTTTTTGAATTAAATCTGTTCCTGTATCTTTAGGTGTTATTTATGCTACCATAAAAGTGACTACCTACTAGATACGATTTGTAAAAAAGTTTGATACAAATAGTTTTAAACAGAGTCAATGTTTAATACTTATTTGTATGTGAAAATAAACAAGAAACAATAATACAAACTAGTTTCTAATCAATACCCGTAAATTCTAGAACTCATTCAAGACAAGGTGTACAAACATTTGGAAAACAAATATTAACATAGTTAAAAGCATTCGCCGTTTCAACATTTCGTGAAACTATTTTAAGATTTCAGAATGGTTAGACACGATCGATTCGTTGTTTATTCGCGAATAGGGTAACGGTGCATTTACATCAAACGAGCGAATGCTCATTCTAACCGTGGGGTTTTAATAAAATAATTTGACATAGTGGTATGTTAAATTATTTTAGTGTTAACAGGCGTAGAGGCTTTCGTTGTTCTGAGTGCGTTCGAAAAGATTCTATGCATTGTTCCAATACTGAACAACACTGAATACGAGTATTCGTTTACACTAAAAAATCACGAATGATTGCTCTTTGCTCTTGCTCTAGCTCTATGTTCGTTTGATGTAAATGCACCGTAATAGTGGTACTTATCTGTATTTATATGGTGGTTAAAAACTGTCATATGAAATAGAGTAAATAAAAGTGATGGAGTTAATTAAAATCGTTGTGTTTACTGTTTGCATGTATAGTTATGTCAGCTGCAATGAGTTTTAAAATGGTTTCAGGAGAAATATGTTTTGTATAATTGGCGTAAATCGTAATGTAAAAGCTAAAATCCTACACTGAATATGCCAGGATTATAGAAGTACGTATTTGTGAGTCACTCACAATAATCATATCGACATTCTATTAGTTCAATTCTATCCAGCAGTTTAATTAGAAAATATGATTGATGATAAGATTGAGTTAAAAAAATACATCGTTATTGTTACGACATAAGTCACACTACATACAAAGAACTACAAAGTTACGCCTTGTATCTCACAAAACGATATTTGGCTGCGTAACCATAAAAACCATTTATCTAAGCCAAAAGAAGCTAATAAAGCCTTTATATCTCATCTCAAGAAGTATTATACTTCAATCAAGCCATTTTCCTAACATTTCCCAGCAGCCACTGGTTTGGAAAACGAGTCAAAGTGACTAGGCGGAATTCACGAGTTAATTTCATAGCCAATTTTCATTTGTTCGTGATTGACACGGTATAGAATATTTTATTTAAGTGAAACTTCTTTATCGGGGTTGGAAAAAAATTTAGTGTAACATTTTTTCGTTACGCGTGACATTTTTCCGTTACGCGCCATCTTTTTCTTATCTCTACCACGCGTGATTCGACGTATTTCTGTAAAGTTGCATATAGTAATTTTTTTTGAAAAATAAAGAAGTTTCACTTCTTACGTGTGTACACTAGTACACGCACACATTTTTTTTTTTGTTTCATATTATTCATCATATTAACATTATGTTTGTTTTTTGACTATTGGATAATGTAGCATTTAGTAATCAACATACTTTAGCGAAACTATTGCCACTTTTTTCTTCTTAAAACGTAACATAGCCTGTTTTATTTATTTTCTACTAGCTTTCCACCCGCAGCTTCGCCCGCGCAGTCAAAGAAAAACCCGCATAGTTCCCGTTCCCGTGGGATTTCCGGGATAAAACCTATCCTATTTCCCGGGATAAAAAGTAGCCTATGTCCTTTCTCGGGTATCAAAATATCTCTATACCAAATTTCATGCAAATTGGTTCAGTAGTTAAGGCGTGATTGAGTAACAGACAGACAGACAGAGTTACTTTCGCATTTATAATATTAGTATGGATTGTTTAGTTTTACCAATTTGTTCACCAATAGAAATTTGTTTGTTATTTAATGTTTACCGGGTAGGACAAACTTATAGCCCATAATAATTTCTATTTTGAATCGAAAAAACGCAAAGTACATCCCTTATCCCTATAATCCCTATCCCTATATTCCCTATATAATATTATAAATGCGAAAGTAACTCTGTCTGTCTGTCTGTCTGTTACGCTCTCAACCGATTTTGATGAAATTTGGCACAGACAATCTTTAGACCCTGAGAAAGAACATAGGCTACCTTTTATCAAAACACCACGCGGGCGAAGCCGCGGGCGGAAGCTAATAGGCACTTAATAAATATAATATAATATAGATACTGTTCTAAAATCCACATGCCCAGGTAATTCTGGCAAAGTGCCGATGACGTCACTGTTTCAATAAATAGCTCCATTGATGTCCGATAATGATATAATTAACGAAGGGCTTAATTATCTTTAATTAATACATTTTAGACACAAATGTTTCATGTTTAATATTTTATTTGGTTGTGCTTTTCTTTTTTGTTTAATTTATGTATTAATTGAAAATTTTCAAGTTTTGATTTAGGGATAGAAGGAACCTACAATGTTAACTGGTTTTTTGTCAATATTGAAGTATAATATAAGAATTCGTAGTAAAACACTGAAACGGTTTAGATTATATAAAGTACCAAATGGTTAATAAAAATTAAAACATAGATGTTTGCGATTTTAATATAGATTTAATATTGCATTCGGACTCCTTATTTAGTTCTAAGAAAGTATAATTTCATTAACTCTCCATCCACGCAGTTGAAACAAACCCCATACTATTTCCTGTACTGTAAAAAATCATTTAACACAATATTATGCTCAAGTAATTATCACCACTACGTACATCTGTTTTGTGTCTATTTCTGTGCCACTTTACAATTTCGATATCTTCAAAGCGGATGGACTATAAATAGTGAGGCGCCAACATGTTTGAATGAATGAAACAGAAACTAGATTGTTTGGTTTTACGCGAGTTTACTACGGGAATAATACATTTATTCATTTTATAATGTGTTTATTAATAACGCATTGAAAATGCTATTCACTATAGTCATGCGCCCGGAACCGCCTGAGTTGATCTGGAACAAAAATAAGTAGGTATTATTTAATGTAGCCAACACAAAATAGGTGTGTTGCTTATAAAATAATTTTCCGCATCAGCGAAGTAGTTAAGTACTTACTCCGCTTTTTTTATTTTTTGTAAGAAACAAACAAACGCACAAAAACATCTTCTAAAAAGTAATGTCTCCTTCCTCTCAAATATAATATAATAATATACACCTATAATACATATAATATTTGTACAGAGGGAAGATATAATATTGCTACGAAAGTAGGTAACAATGTACTCATTACCCAGCTTTGTGTTACAATAATGACAGTAAGAAGCCACTCACAATATATCATTAAAAGCGAATAAACATGTCTGCAAATTTTATAATGAGGGAACAACCGAAATTGAAACGAGAGTCGAGTCAAAGTCAGCGTGTGGTTGTTTCTGTGAATAACGTTTCGTAGTATTACTGTATTAATTACTTACAAGTTATTTATTAACAAGAATTAATTAATTTTATAATAATATTAAACAACAGAATGTTGGAATTTAAAATAGGTACTTAGGTAAGTAGGTACTTAGTAGGTTACATAGGTAAACGTTTACAATGAACGGAAAGTAAAATTGTTCATAATGAGTAATTTTCATGAAAATAATAGTTATATAATATGTACTATATAGTTAGATACGCCATCTTTAATGTATACTTAATTTACTAAAATACCTAAAAGTACATTCATTATGCATTAATAAAAATTAAAAATCAAACAGAAAAAACGTTTGCTTTTTGTCATTGACAGTTTCTAATTTATAAAAATTCTGTTTTTTAATAATTTTATTTTGATACTGTTTGAATTTTATTATACAATTATTAATGTGGTCAAATTAATTATTATTGTTAAATTGATTACATTCGTTTTTAAAACAGCGCCATCTATGCATTTGCGTAAAGAACTTTTTTGCTTAGGTCAAAGGTTAAAGGTTAGACGCTACAACGCACGACTTTATAGATTTGTTCTAGTTCAATCATTGTCCCATAGATGGCGCTAAAATAAAAATGTATTTCATCATAGAATAAATTTCATGTGGTTTTTTTAATTTTTAATATTATTTTATTTATACATAATAAATGATTGTAGTATATTATTATTAAAATATAAGTAAATAATGAAATACTTATAATTGATTTAAATATTATCACGTTTAAATTTATGGCAATAATATAAGTACTGGTGATGTGTAAAAAAAAGAATTTGAACAGTTTTGCCGCGTAATTTAACTTTTATTTTATTTTGTTTTCAGAGCAAAAAACGAAGAAATTCCCCGTTCTCGTGTTTATTCATGGAGACTCCTTTGAGTGGAGTTCAGGAAATCCTTACGATGGAAGGATTTTAGCTTCGTACGGGAATGTTATGGTTATCACAGTGAACTTTCGGCTTGGAATATTGGGTGAGATTTTTTTATGTTATAATCTGTGGTTATAATTTATTGATGTTTTAAAGAATTTTATTTTGTTTGTAAGCGGCATGATTATCATAGCCCAATTGCGATTTAGAATATTAGGTGAGATATTTTTAGTTATTTCTATTTGTATACTATCGTTGGTCACACAATATTAATTAGACTCATGTAAGAGAATGATGTGAAATATAAAGTCAACGTATATAATAATATTATGACGTAAGTATAAAGTATATATTATAACTATACAGGTTTTTTATTTAATAAGACTGATAGTCTACAACTCTACAGCTATGATGATATTAAATAAGTAAATAATAATTTAATTATTGACTAATATCTGTAAATATATCTATTATGATTTTTTTAATTTTTGACGATTAAAATAAATTCCTTTAAGTTTCACATCATTATGATCAAAGTATAATAATTTATCAAGATAACTTTTTACAAGGATAGTATTATTATGACAATTGTATCTTATTAATCGTACAGGGAAGTAAATTTGAGGTAAGTTATTAAAAAATGATGTGAATAAAATAATTTATTAATTTAGAAGCATAAGTAGTTAGGTACAAAAGTTAAAATATAGGTACTGGTTTAATCTAGAACCCAATGCCTTCCGATCCCTGTCCATACTGATTTCCATATCGCGATCCGCCATTTTTATAGTTCCTAAATCCACCGTTAGATTGCGCTCCTGTATTAAAACCAGAATCGCTGCCAATATTATGGCTTTCATCATTTTCTTCCTGATTGATCGATGACACTTTTCTATGACTAGCGCCAATATTATGATAATGTTTACCACCAGCATTCCGTATTGCTTGATTTCCAAAACCACTGGCTCCATTGTTAAATTCCTGGCCACCATATTCCTGTCCGTTAGCGAATTGACTTCCATATCCTCTTCCAAGATTTCCCATACCAGGTTCATATCCCATACCAGTTTGAGGTCCCATACCATCGTCAAATACGATGCCTTCTGGACCCATACCATTATCGAAGCCCGGAGACATTCCAGTTTCGTAATTTCCAGGAATGAAACCAGATTCGTCTGGAATTCCGTATCCTACTCCCGATTGGTCCATACCTCTTCTGAAGTTTCTGCCTCCCATTCCAACACCCAATCTGCCTCTTCGACCCATTCCATTTAGAGGTCTCTCTCCTTCGAAAAATGGTTTAGCTCTTGCTCCAATTACAAGACAAGCAAACAGAATTATACACTTCATCTTTTTTTGTATTTTTGTTAGGTATTGTTAACTCACTCAGTACTTCTTATCGAATGATAAATATTGGCAAAAGCTCACTTTTATATAACTAAAAGCTACTAATTAGCTTATTAGTATTCGGTATTCACAGCTGTTAATATCGTTAAGTCGTTACCGAATTTTGAGTTTTACCATCATGGAAGTAATTTTATAATTACCTTGTACTTAATACTTAATTAGAGTATTTAGAATACTAAGAAACGATCAAGAGAATTAACAGGGTAACCCCAAGTTAATTCGTCTGTAATACAAACTTCGTAAAATTCTTGTGAGTTACATTTTATAATATTTTTATGTATGTATAAGAAATAATTATATTTTGAATCTATTTCTGATTGAGGGGCTATAATATATATATAATAGTTCTTTAAGAAAATTAAAGCTTGAGCTTAACACCTAATTTCAATAGGATAATCAATAATCATGTCAGTCAAATAACGTCTTAAAATTCATCCAATGTATTAGAAGAATAAAAAAAATACACCTATCTTTGAAACACAACAAAAGTTGTTCATGTTCATGTTAAGTGAAAAGAAAGAAGTACGATTGCAGTAGGGGTTGGTGAAACTTAGCATACCTTTTATTACCTTTAAATTTTGTGTTACTTCCAGAGCGTTCTAAAATATTGAATTAACAAGCAAACAGTACTAATGTTATGCATATTTTGGTGCACGCATAAACACATTCATTATTTATAACTGTTTTGTATTATTTTTGTATGTAGGTACAATGGTTTCTTTCTCTATATATTTCAGGCTTCATGAAACCAAGTCTAACAGAACACGTTTACGGTAACAACGGTCTTCTCGACCAGTTAGCAGCTTTACAATGGATAAAGGATAACATAGAAGACCTGAATGGGGACCCGCGATCTGTGACCCTCATGGGCCATGGGACTGGGGCAGCGTGTGTCAACTTTCTGATGCTGTCTCCTATTTCTAATGGTAAGTAAATAATAATAAATTATGTTATGGTAATTTGTCGTATTTTATCGTGCTATGCTGTATTCGGATTGAAAGGGGATAAAAGATGTGTTGTTAAAATTGTAAAATGACCTAGTCCAGTCCTATCTGTAACCAAAATTCATCGAAATCTACGGCACATGCTCCAATGCAACGTGTTTGTAAAGTAAGTTAAGTAAAATCAGAGTTACTTAATTAAATTATGAAATTTTGTGTACTTCATATTTATCTTTTAACTTAAAAAGGCTTGAAAAACCTAGATATGAATTAAACATACAATACAAAATACATTCTAACACCGCTTATCCATTTATTTTTCAAAGATAATACGACGAACCAAAGCGACACTCCCAAAATAGAATTAAATATTAATTATTCTTCGAATCGTGTTTACAGCATCCATTCATTAATCACTGTTGAATACTGAAGTTTTCTTGCGTTGAGATTTCATTTATTTTCTAAATGTATTTTTGTAGATTACCTATGTTAAATCCAGCGATTGAATTAGTAGAAACATTTAGTTTTCACACCATTTTTTGTAATATGTATGTTTATATTACCTATTCAAGCTGCATCCAGTCTGTGAAAGTATTAATACGTGATCTAGACACGCGGCAGCGTGTCAAGCCGAGTTCAAGCGAAGAGAACTGGCGAGCAGCAGCCGTGTGTATATTTATGTCGTGGCCATATCGTAAATTTGCTCATTTCATGATATGACTGGCCATTTCACGAAATGGTCGCATTTCGTGAAATGGCCAATTTAGTTTGGCCACATCATGATGTGGCTTGAGCAGATCAATGATAAGAAATCGTTTCACGATATGGCCAACTAAACGCGCGGTTTTTTCATGAAATGATCAAAATTATTTGATCATATCGTAAAATAGTTACATTAATCATTGGTAGAGGCGCTGCAAGCTCTGTGTTTATGTGATAAGATGGCGGCCGCTGGCGAAAATTTAATTATTCGCAGTTAAAAACTTCATAATTCGTTTAATAACAATATGAAGAAAGTCATAGCAAAGAATTTACGACGGTTCGAGTACTATGGAAAATGTGGATATCTTATATGTATTGAAGAAAAAATGCGTCTTAAATAAAATAATTTAAGACGCATTTTTTCTTTTAGGATATATATTTATATATCCTACTATAGTATTATAATTGTTTGTTTTTTAAAAAGCGATCCGCTTCTGGCACTCGCCGGCCGCTGCCGCGGCACGCTCGCTTTGCTCGCTCGGCTCGTGCGTTGTTTATCAAAGTCTAACCTAACCTAACCTAACTGTTTTTTATTGCAAAAACGATTCGCTTCTAGCATTCGCCGGCCGCTGCCGCGGCACTAACTTAAATGACATTAAACAAGTTTTTAGAATATTCTGAATTTTAATATTTTATGGACTCTTTATATTTTATACGATCTGGCCAAATGTGGATGGCCAAATCGTGAAACGTTGACGATTTAACGATCTGATCAAACTATGTTGGCCATTTCATGAAATGCGACCATTTCGTGAAATGATCGGTCATATCATGAAATGAGCAAATCTACGATATGGCCACGACATTTACACGAACCATTTCGAGCCACTTTTCACCCCCTTATAACTCGAAAACTATTTAAGTTAAATAAACCAAATTTGGTACATATCAAGAGGACCTCAAGATAAACAAGAAACTTAAATTTCATAAATACAGATTAAACAGTTGCGTAGATATTAATATCCAAAAATCGCAATTTTTAAGACTGACTGACTTATAGATATATACAAAACCTAACC
>CAJQZM010034711.1:0-27628 GCA_907164665.1 Colias nastes
ACGGCATAGTGATGAATCTTATTATTTTATGCTCTTCTATCGTTCTACATATGTCCCCTGGTGGTTCATTTGACCCATATTTTTTTCCTATGCGGGCTTGTAGTCTATTCATAATACACTGCAATGTTCGAAAATCTGAAATAAACATCTAACCATTTCAGAACTGCATAGTTCTCGAACGAATTTGAACAACTAAGCAGTTGAGTATTTACGTCAGCAATATTTTCTTTGTCAGCAGTTTTGTTAAGGTTTCTAGTTCTTATTTATATAAGAAACACGTATATATCATTATATTATATTGGACTAGCTTTCCGCCCGCGGCTTCGCCCGCGTAGTCAAACGAAAACCCGCATAGTTTTTGGGATTTCCATTATAAAACCTTTGTCCTTTCTTAAGTTTCAAACTATATTTTTTCCAAATTGCAATGAAATCGTTTCAGTGGTTATGACATGAAAAAGAGACAGACAGAGTTACTTTAGAATTAATAATGTTAGTAGAGATAGTATAGATTAATAAAAAGAACCGTATTCCTTTATGCGGTAGAATAATATCACATATGTTTCACTGATCGATTTTCTTTTACAGTAAAGGTGAACAACCTACATTGTATTCATTGTCATCATACAAATCGACCATGATCTAAGTAAATACTTTTTGTTTATAATCATATAATATTATCTAATCTATTGTACATATTTTACAAAGTATGCATGCCATTAGTGAAATAGTTAGGTACATACCAAACAGTTACTTACCTTTACCTTTAATAAAAGAAAATTTTCAAACTTGCGGTCAATTTGAGACAGATAATGTACTATTAAACCAGTTATAAATTTAATATGAAATTAATTTAATATAAAACACATTATTAAATCTATACTAATATTATAAAGCTGAAGAGTTTGTTTGTTTGAACGCGCTAATTTCAGTAACTACTGGTCCGAATTGAAAAATTCTTTCGGTGTTAGATAGCCCATTTATCTAGGCAGGATATAGGCTATATATCATCACGATAAAACCAACAGGAGCGGAGAAACGCGGGTAAAACCGCGGGGCACAGCTAGTATTAGGTATATAAGCTGAAACGTTAAAACTGTAAAAGATAGTTATTTTTGACGTAACCTATGCATGCTAGTCCAGGATCCTTCGCCCATTTTTGCATGTGATTACTATCAAGCTAATTTTCCGTGAGTACTTAGCTTTATTTTGATGAGACGCCCAATAATTTCCTGTACGAAACTTGTACAGGGAATTATTGGGCGTACCACGCAATTTGTAGGACAATATGTCTGTTGAATTATATAAATATTAACTAAGTGAAAACAAAAAAATCAGCTGGTTAGTAATCATTTATGATGACCTCGTTATCGATACATATTGGAAAGAGGGGACTCTTTGATCAAACCATAGATTTTGTAGGACAAATATTTTTTCGAATAATTTAGATAATTATCTTGAGATTGAACAAAAAAAAATTCAGTTTGTAATAAATATTTGAGAAGCATCAAATCAACATATTTTATCCTTAATACCTCTGTAAGCTACCACAATGTAGAGTTTCGTACAAGAAATTATTGGGCGTCTCATCAAAATAAAGCTATTCACGGAAAATTAGCTTGATAGTAATCAAGTGCAAAAATGGGCGATGGATCCTGAACTATGCCATTTTTAATATCATAATCAATAAACCATGCGTTGGTTTTCACTTTTTCAGTAAACATGAGCTTGTTAAAAATATATGTATTATATTGGAAAAATCGTATAATCCCGGAACGAAAATTAATTGCAAAAGTTCGAGCATAATATTTTTCCGTAAAGTAATGTTATATTTTGATCGGATATGTGAACCGATTTCCATGAATTATGGCATCAATTTATATTGAAACTCAAACTCATTATTTTTATTGGACTCAATAAATTGAAGCATATAGGCTATTTTGTAACATTTGTTATATATACATATATACATAGGATGTTCGTAACTTCTTTTTGTTGCATGTAATTTGCAGATAGTGGAAAACTGGATGGAAAATGTATGATGATAAAAAAACTAAAAATGAAAATGAAAAATATATTTATTTAAAAACCATATGTTTTTACACAGATACACTTGGATTGACGTTGCACGCTTTACTTATATTGGCTTAATCTAGGTTTTTTTAAAAAGGCTTACCTATAAGGATATTAAAGGATAGAAAGATTTGAACCAATTTTATAAAGTAGGTGATCAGGAAAGCCAACGTCGGAAAGAGACATAGAATCATTCTTATCGATAAACTATAACTGTTGATCAAATATATCAAATTCTCTGTGTTTGATAAACTCCTCCGAAATGGCTTGACCGATTATCATGAAATGTTGCGTGTGTATCAGGCAGGTCTTGAGAATAGAACAACATCTATTTTTCATGCCCCTAAGTGATAAGAATAAGGCAGAACAACGTTTGCCGGGACAGATAGGTAGTGATTTATATGAAACTAGCTGTGCCCTGCGGTTTTACCCGCAGTGCTCCACTCCTGTTGGTGTTAGCGTGATGATATATAGCCTATAGCCTTCCTCGATAAATGGGCTATCTAACACAGAAATAATTTTTCAAATCGGACCAGTAGTTCCTGAGATTAGTGCGTTCAAACAAACAAACAAACTCTTCAGCTTTATAATATTAGTATAGGTTCACGCGAAGTCACGTGCACAGCTAGTTAAGCAGAAAAAGCTAAAGAAAAACGCTTTCCACTCAACACAAGTTGAAAAGCTCTTGGGAGGTGTGAATTAGAGAGAGCTTTTAACTTAAAAGGGAATTTCACTAAATGGCGTTTACAATTTTTATTTTTTATTATAAAGTTTATTTGATATTTTAGTTTTAAAGCATTCAAATGCTTTTTAGATAAACAGTCTAAATGAATAGAAAAATTCGATAACGGGGCGAGATTTTAACTGAAATTTTGAATATTTATGAGGTTAGTACTTAAGAGGAGGCTCCCTTTCTCATTTCTGGCACTGAGAGACCGGTTACGGTACTAGACGCTAATACAGCCGTAATAAAGTTGAATATCGCGTGCGCTCTTTGATCGCGTTCGAGCTCGAAAAGTAAGTCTCAATTCTTATTTCGTTTATAACTAAAGTAATAATTGATCTAGAGAAAAAATATCTTGGTCTTCAATAGTAAACTCTATTTTCTTACTGTTAACATTTATTTTAGACATAAAGTCCAAGTAAATCTTAAAAAAAATGTAATAATCCTTAAAAAAGGCATCATTTTTGAATAAAAATTGAATCGAGCGAAAATGTTACAATTATGTTTCTGTCTTGTACATCGAAAGAAAAAGACCCAATAAATCATATACTAAATTTCCATTTTGATTGTATGTGTGACTGTTTCAGAATATTGATGCAAATTCACATAAAATTTAGGGAGCTTGCCCTTAATGAAAATATATCACAGATTGTTTTTTTTCTTCATTGCTTTGAAGTGTTTTTTTAACACAATTTTTAATGTTTATTATAGAATATTTGAATATTTATGAAATTGAAACTGAAAATATCGTTGCATTTTTTATTATAATAATAAATAATAATAATATAAGAAACACGTAGGTACTTTTATATCAAAAATGAGCGTGTGTTCCGAGCACACGAGTCAGAAGTAATACTTCTCTAGCAAGATACAAAGATACCAAAATCGTCGCCTCACTCCATGACGTGACGGTATTGCCATGACGCGAACTTGAAATTTTACTCTCAACGCGCCTAAAGAAGTTTAATTGCAAAATTTTGCAAAAAAAGAATTGTGCCTTTGCAAAAAAATGTTGTCAAAGGGACCTTCTAACTTTTATTAAGTTCAGCTTCTTAATCCAAAGTCTATTTATTAAAAAAAATAATTTTATTTCTACTTCAAATATTTCGAATAAGAAAATCGTCACCTTTATGTTTGTAATAAATTTTGTAATAGAAAAAGTTTATTTGCAGATCTATTTCAAACTTTGTAATTAACAAAAGTTTTCTGGTTTTAATAATAGATAACAAAATTATTTTGTTCTTGTTAATAATATACAGCTGTAAGATTTTGCACTGATTGTTTATACACCATAATATATTTAACTAGCTTACCGCCCGCGGCTTCGCCCGCTTTGTCTAAAACCTAATAAATTATATACTAAAACCTTCCTCTTGAATGACTCTATCTATTAAAAAAACCCCATCAAAATCCGTTGCGTAGTTTTAAAGATTTAAGCATACAAAGGGACATAGGGACAGAGAAAGCGACTTTGTTTTATACTATGTAGTGATAACCTAACCGTCTTCTTATTAACATAACTAGAAAAAACAATATGAAGACTGGAAGGCTTGGAGGTAACAAACAAAAAATACAGTTAACTGAAGAATCTCCTCCTTTTTTTGAAGTCGGTCGAAATTGGGGTCCGTTTCTACCACTCAAAAGTAGGTGTAATAATAATATATTAAATTTATAATTTGAGGTCGATGTCAGTGGTCCATAATGTTATTTAAATGTTTACATCGAATACAAAAAACACATAAATATACTTACAAGTTACAATCAATGATATTGTTTCTATATATAATATCATTGGTTACAATAAGGAATAAGTAAATGGTATGTTACCATGGCAACCATAATCAACAACAAAATGGACGTCATCAATTTATTTAATTGAAACAAAAGTAAATATCTCTGCCATATACCAATTAGATACTTGAGACCTCATAATATAGCCACTATTATCTACAGGTAAACTGTTGCCTGGTAGAAATCGCTCATAGCGATAAGTTATCCCGTTTTTTGTTCACTTAAAAAAGATATTTTATTTTGATTTGAATTCTTTCATGTAGAGATGTTACGTCATATAAGAGCAAAGGTCAAACGGTCGAAGCCTAGGGCGTCTGAGGGAAACTGAACCTTTTAATAATATTATTTTTTTGCCTACATACAAAATGGTTTTATTGTTATTACAATGGCAAAGATTGCCCTCGGGTGAATGTTGTTATTTAATATACTAGCCGCTTGTCCCGGCTCCGCCTGGATTCACTCATGATAAAATAAAATAAAAATAGCTTATGTAACTCAGGTAGTTAATATAGCTTTCTGCTTGTGAAAATGTTAATCGGTCCAGTATTTTCAGAGCGTTCTTTCCAAACAAACATACAAACAAATGCAGATACAACTTATAAAACTCACTATGGACAATAGAATCGCGTATATTGCAAACTGTTGCACAAAATTTGATGCGATTTTCATACTATTTATTTATTTATTAGCTAAATAACGTTCTACATCAACATAACTAGGCTATAAGTAATGTAATGATAAAACATCACACAAAAACTGTTAATCTGAAAATTAATCCAATTTTGATATGTGTATAAAACTGGTAGGTATAATTAAAATCTAGTTCATACAATTAAAGTCTAATTAGCAAGTAATATAACATGAAAATATTACATAATATTATCAAATGTGAAATTCAAGGATAATATATTGTTTCATTCTAAAATTATTCACGAGGGATTTATCAAAACCTTCGTCTCAAATACAAATTATTTTGTACATTTACAAATGTATAGGGTTGGCACGTTTGCGTTTTTAAATCCTCGATTTAATTTAATATTTTGTTGTACTATATTGAAGTAATTTTGTTTTATAAGCTCTATTGCTACTTTTTCATTGGTTTATTTTGTATGAAGATGGAAATTTTACCAGTCCTGAACGCGTCTTGCGCCACGCTTTCACCCTAGTACAATGTGCATAAGCTACAACACTGCCAAGTTTCGTCAAAATCCTATTAATAGATAAAATGAAATCATTATTAAACCATCCATACAAACCTCTATTGCATTTATAATATATGTAGTAGGATTTATTAGCACATGAAATTTAATGCATACCTAAGCAAAAAACGTCAAAAAATAGTTTAAATTTTTAATCTCGAACGTTGGCAACCCTAGGACTTCAAACATTTTCAGCTTTAAATCTCGTAACGTATGAAATCCCAAAATGAATCTGTGAGTTGTGACATTTCTATTTAAAAACTTTAGACTTGATTAAACTCATATCAGATGTCATTAAAATGTGTGTTTTTTTTATTAAATTATACTCGTGGTTCAACAAAATTAAAATCATTAATAAAACGTTTTAAATTTTGAATTGTAAAATATTTAAATACCCTATTTAATAAATCCTATTTCATATTTGAGTACAACAGACTTATTTTGCATGACGTAATGATTAAACCATTGACACAGAATACATAATAGTAGCTAAACGCTACAGAACGGACACTCTCCGCCTCCCGCCAAAATTAAACACTTACCTCACCCCGCACGATCAGCCTAAAAATGGTCCGCATTTTTCTGCAAGGACGATACGCAACGAAGATTGACAACATTAATCAAATTGACTTAAAGTAATTTTATTATTTTGGATTTGTGATTATCGTTTTTCGTAGAAAATGGTTAGATATTGTGCTGTTTACGGATGTATTTCATCAGAAAAACGCAAATTTTTTTTTACGCTAGTCACAAATGTGCCAACCATAAAGCGTTAACACACACATTTGCAGTCTCTACAGTGTGACTGTCAAATCGATAATTTTGTATGGAGTGTCCGGGGTGTGCCATTGATTTGTTGTGGAATAATTATTTCAAAAATCATTGAAAAGTTTATTTTTTAATTATTTTGAATCCGGATATTGGCAACCCTATTTGATTAAACTTATTTATTGGTGTTAGTGAACCAGTTAAATCAACCAAATAAAAATTTAATGAGTTTAGGGGTGAAGAAGACTGAAGAGACAGACAAACTATAATAATAGATAAATTATAAATTAATTAATTTATGATAATTTATGAATTGAAAAGCCAGTGGAAATATCTGATAAAAATGTATACTTATACTTCTTGCAATTTCAAAGTCTTTTGTGAATACGGGATGAAAGTGTTTTTCATCTAAATAGAAATTTAATATTTTCCATTGTAGTAAACAATAATATTACGTGATCCTAATAAATAAATGATCAAAGAAATTAATTAACGTTCAAATAAATTTTAAGCCAGCGAATTGCTTTCGCAAAATAATTCTCCGAGGAAATCAGGAAAATTGTTTATTATGATTAATTTACATATGAATAACAGGAATATTTAATAATTTTAATCAAAATTTTATAAATTAGTTAATAGACAGTTAATTGTTTCAGTTTGAAATATAAAAAGACGAATTTCGCCCGCAGTTTCGCCTGCTTAGTCAAAGAAAAACTCGCATAGTTCCCGTTCCTGTGGGATTTCCGGGATAAAAAGTAGCTTATGTCTTATTCTGGGTCTTCAGCTACCTACATAACAAATTTCATTGTGATCGTATCAGTAGTATTTGCGTGAAAGAGTAACAAACTCTCGCATTTATAATAGTAGTAGGATGATATAGTATAGTATAAAGATGAATAGATACATACCTAATAATCGCAATTGATATATTATTTATGTTTTCCTTGATGTGTTCATTGTCATTCTTTTAGAGGCTGGCAATTAAAAAAAAATGCTACATAGATTATTTGATTAAAATGATTACGAAATTCTCAGTGGGTACTAAAAATAAATGACATCGCATTATTTTTGCTGACGCTACATTTTTAACAAAATAACTGATATTTCGCACTTCTAGCAATTAGAATGAGAAGGCATGAATTAAGTAATCTTGCTAATGGACACAAATATTAGTCTGTATAAGGTGGGGCTTGAGTTAATTCATTAATTATTTTTCATACCAAAGGTGATATTATCCATACTAATATTATAAATGCGAAAGTAACTCTGTCTGTCTGTCTGTTACTCAATCACGCCTAAACTACAGAACCAGTTTTCATGAAATTTGGTATGGAGATATTTTGATACCCGAGAAAGGACATCTATCTACTACTATCTATCCCGCTACTTTTTACTTAGCTACTTTTTATCCCGGGAAAATGACGCAATCCCGGAAATCCCACGGGAACGGGAACTATGCGGGTTTTTCTTTGACTGCGCGGGCGAAGCCGCGGGCGGAAACCTAGTTTTTATATAAAAATCAACGAACTACAGACTGATAAATGGCACAAATTGTAGTAGAATATCACTTTCAATATATGAAATTTATACATGCTTAAAACTATAGTCTACTAGCTTTCCGCCCGCGATTCGCCCGCGTTTTATAAAGAAGAACTCGCATAGTTCCAGTTCCCGTGGGATTTCCGGGATAAAACCTACCCTATGTGTTAATCCAAGTAACCCTCTACCGGGTGTCCCACCGTTGGTATACTAAGCTCAAAGAAGGTTATAGTTTTGAATACGCTGAGTACGTCAAAAATACTTATAAAATTCCAGACGCATTTTTGCAGACAAGCAACCCGCCCAACTTTGCCCCGCACGTGAGCTTTCTTTAAAGATTATGTTTTCATAGACAAAATGCTCACATTAGCGAAGCGGTATATGCCGGCTGCGCGAAGTTTGAGAAGAAACCATGGATTTTAAGGAAAAATTTAGCAAAAAACTTTTGACGTAATTTTTATGTTTAAGTATTTTTTACGTGATCAGTGTATGCAAAACTACAAGTCCCTTCGCGCTTAGTATACCGATAGTGGGACACCCTGTATATTATGTGTGCTAAATTTCACTGTAATCGGTTCAGTAGTATTTGCGTCAAAGAGCAACAAACATACACACATACATCCGTCCTCACAAAATTTTCGCATTTATAATATTAGTAGGATTGTTTTATGTATAGTATTATTACAGATAATAATATAATACCTACTATAGGTAGTATAAAATTTAATAAATTGGCTACGTTTTCTGTTGCGTAAAAATTCATTTACATATTATACAAAATTGCTCTACCGTTTTATTGTCGCCAAAATGTTTCGAATAACAAAAAAGAAAAGCCTCGAACAGAACCTTGTTATAAATTTGAGGGAAAATTTCACAGAAAATTCGTAAAAACGAAACGTAATTTCATTAACGCAAATAACCTTACCTGCGTATTTGCTCAGCTTTTAGTGGAAGGAATTACTTTTTTGTGAATGTGTCTTTTAAAAATAATAATCTAAATAACAAGATGATAAAATATATTTAGACGATCGATTTATGCACCAATTATGTCGACCGGCCCGCGAAGGCGCAAAAAAAACCGAAATTTACTTATTAATAATTTATTGTAAAAGAAAATTACATTATAAATTATTCCTAACTTAATCTACGTCCCTCCGGTTCAATGTTGGAACCAAGAGTGCACGTCGTCCTCGGCGGGGCATCTGCAGCGTCGCGGTGGTGGTGATTGCCGCAACACTCTCTGGAATCGCAGGTGTGCGCGATGTCGCAATCGCTATCAAGTACAAGTCCTTCTTGGGTGGCCCAATGCATCCTCTAATAATTAAGGCGTGTTATATGTAGGTACATAACACCTCCCTCCTGAAGTTCAGCGATTATTGGCGGGCAAGACTCGTTAATATCGCTGAAATTTCACCCTCCGCCGATTGATTTTCTATTTCTTCTTTTTGATTACCATGAACACTCGTAGTAATAGGCTTTGATGTACGCACTCTCCGTACGACGTACCATGTCACTAGGGCAACTGCACTCATTATTAATATAACATATATCGGTATTATGGAAGGCTGCATATAGAGAATCTCGTATCCGTTGTTAGTACTGATAGGCATTTCCATTGATATAGCTCTGTTACTAGCGTGTAATTTATCCAAATTTATCGAATTCAACTTCAGAACTTCTTCATCTGTATTATATTGGCTGGAATCTGGCAGGTTTGCAATTTTCATTATCTGTCCTTTGATATGGTCTTCTCGATTGACTATCTTGAAAGCCTCCGTTTGAAGAATGCAGTTTTTGGGTATTGTGGCTAAGTAGCTTCCTTTAATGACGTCATATTGATCTTGCGAGCATGATAGGTGAATTTTTGATGGCTTGGGGAAACTGATGACGTAGTGGGCGTCGTCTAATTTTTCTAGTGCGGGCGCTCCGAGTTCCACAGGCGTGAAGAGACAAGATGCGACGACTCGTTGCGTGGCAATAAGGTGATACACGCAGTCATTTTTGAATCGATGATGGTTCAGCTTGTCCTCACATAGATACCCTAGGCCAGACTTCGGGCATTCTGCCTCCATGTACATAAAATCCTCGTCGTGAATTGCCACAAAAGGATAGGGTGGAATTAGGACTTTACTATCTTTATTAGGAACTATGGATAATTTAAATAATTCAAAGGTAGTAAGCAAGGACAACCGGGAACGTAAAAACTATAACTATATTTCTATATATTCTCTATAATTAACTTGAAGGATTTGCTCTTTGCCATAAAATTTGTGTAATTTATTTAACATTACTATCAAATTCTGGCAAAAGTCTGAGTGCATTAAAAGTTTTATCCAAATCTGACATTTTAGATATCTGTATTACCTATATAAAATATATTAAATTTAATTAAATGTATTAACTTCGTTAGATAAAAAAAAATTAATAATCTTTACTTAATATATATTTAAATTTTAAAATGAATTAATTCGTATTTAAACTTATTAATCTTTAATCAACCTAATATCTATATTTGAATTTTACAAATTGATTTTGTAAAATTCGAAAATTAATTCGCGATGAATTAATATTTAAACCTACGCGCTACGGTTCCTCGGTTCCCGTGAATGGGTAATCTAGGAAAACTTACAAATCTAGGAATGGCAAGTCACTAAGAGAATTAGTGTACTTACAGGATTTAAATTTCGGCCTTTCTTGCAGTATCAATGTTCGGATACCCTTCGCGTTGCGGCGGCCAATGGTGTAGGTTCTGGATCCCCGTCGTCGTCCCTCCGATGGAATAGCGATACTCGATGCTTGTAGTTTCGCGTTCCGAAAGACGGCTCTCAAGGATTATCCACAAGACTGCGCCAATTATATCGACCGGCCCGCGAAGGCGCAAAAAAAACCGAAATTTACTTATTAATAATTTATTGTAAAAGAAAATTACATTATAAATTATTCCTAACTTAATCTACGTCCCTCCGGTTCAATGTTGGAACCAAGAGTGCACGTCGTCCTCGGCGGGGCATCTGCAGCGTCGCGGTGGTGGTGATTGCCGCAACACTCTCTGGAATCGCAGGTGTGCGCGATGTCGCAATCGCTATCAAGTACAAGTCCTTCTTGGGTGGCCCAATGCATCCTCTAATAATTAAGGCGTGTTATATGTAGGTACATAACACACCTATACTTATATTTTGAATTCGAAAACAACTTTTTGTTTTTCTGTTACGATTCGACATAAACAATTGTACGATTTTCCGTTTAGGATTATTGTCGATAAATACTCTTTTATATGGAATACTGTAGAAGATAGATACTATATTTTTATTTTGGAAAATATTTTACAATTGGAAGAGCACAATTTCATATAAATTCACTATAACTTTACTGAAATTACGTTTTATGAATGACTAGTTAAGGCATGCAGTTTCACTCAGGTAAAAGTTGCCTATTCGTTTAAATCTAAAGTGGTCAAAGTTAGTTCCTACTCAAATTATAAAAGTTCCTACAGGATAGGAAAGGACATTTCTTATAATAAGTAAGTTCAAATAGATTGAGGCTTTATTGCTCTAAATATTAGAGCAATAATTCTCTTATTATTATATTATCTGTTAATTTTCTAGTAGGTATTATATTATTTGTTTTGTTCACAGATGAAGGCGGGAGATGCCTGCCGGCGTTTGCTGGTCGAAAACTTGGTGAGATATGCAACCGTGAAAACCAATGCGACGCCGGGCTTGTATGTGAGGAGGTTCTGCCAGGTAATTATTGTAGTTTATATATCATATATCTATGCATAATGTTTATATAGTTTAGATATTAATCAAATATTTTAAAGAATAGATTTAACACGCTTTTTTTTGTTTAGAAATGGCAATGTGATTTACATTTATAATATTACTAGTGGTCCGCCCCGGCTTCGCCCGTGGTACCTACATGTTTAAACTATCCTATATCTCTCAAGTTGGATCGAACTGCACATGGTGTGCGAATTTTATTATAATCGGTTAAGTGGTTTAGGAGTCCATTGAGGACAAACATTGTGACACGAGATTTATATATTATATATATTAAGATTGTAAAAAGAATTCCGATTTAGATTCGGTTCATAGTCAGATTTTATACCTATTGACTGTGTAATTATGTAGGTATTTGTAGTTTGCACACTATGAGTCACAGTAGGGTTTCAAAATCATGTCCTTTTATAAAGTCACAGTATAATAATTAAAAAAAATGTTTTAAAGTAAGTTTACCGACCTATATTATATTTTATTACTTATCTAGGTGTTTTGCCGATACATTTGTATTTTATTAGCACTATTTGCCTCTACAATTATAGGTACCTATAACAGCTTGAGTTCATTGCTTATTGACATGTCTGGTTTATGTAAATATTTCACAAATGTGTGTAACATAATATTTGTTTATGATGGAAAAATATAATTTCGGACACCTACTTAAATTAAAGGATATATATTTATACTAGCTGCTCCCCACGGTTTCACCCCCGTGGCTCCACTCCTGTTGGTAGTAGCGTGATGATAATATATAGCCTAAAGCCTTCCTCGATAAATGGGCTATCTAACACCGAAAGAATTTTTCAAATCGGACCAGTAGTTCCTGAGATTAGCGCGTTCAAACAAACAAACTCTTCAGCTTTATAATATTAGTAGAGATTACAATTGATTTAATTAATTTACAATTATTGATGTAAATATAAATACCTAACGCAACGTTTATTAAAACTTCCTGGTTATGTTCCCGACTGTTTAAAAAAAAGACGTGTGGCACTCGGGGACTGCCGCGGTAAAGCTATTGCATAGCATTCCTTCAAGCCACACCTCCGAGCCCGTCGGAGTGGGGAGCGTGAGGTTTTTTCGTTACGGAATTTCTCGATTCGGTCCCCGCGCTCAAGGCCCGCGATAGAAGCTATGCAATAGCTTAAAAATTAGTTATTCAAATGTATGTGAATGCAGTTTTTAATTTTTATGAATGACATCGATGTTAGAGTTCCGAAAAGATTATTTACCTACTACAGCCTACAGGTCACTCTGTGTGTGTTTATAATATGTCGCAGGCAATTTGTTTACCTAATTTCGCCACTTACAAACGGCGTCGGACATTTAAGGAAAGTAAATTCTTAACGTAAAATTAAATACCGTTCGTTTTTAAACAGCAAAATTTTACAATTTGTCTACTACATACCTATACACACAAATAAAAATCAACCTACACAAGCTACAAATAAGGTTCAAAATCCAGGTGAGATGCACGTCTGCCGCCCGCCCACCGCCGGCCACAAGCAGTATAACGACGATTGTACCACGTCCAGTGAGTGTGACGTCACACGGGGACTCTGCTGCATCATGCAACGTCGTCACCGACAGAAGCCGAGGAAGGTAGGTTAATAAAAGTGATAAAATCCATACTAATATTATAAATGCGAAAGTAACTCTGTCTGTCTGTCTGTTACTCAATCACGCCTAAACTACTGAACCAATTTTCATGAAATTTGGTATGGAGATATTTTGATACCCGAGAAAGGATATAGGCTACTTTTTATCCCGGGAAAATGACGCAATCCCGGAAATCCCACAGGAACGGGAACTATGCGGGTTTTTCTTTGACTGCGCGGGCGAAGACGCGGGCGGAAACCTAGTGTTTTATAAAGCTATGAAACAGAATGAGGAGAAGAAACGCTAAATAAAAAGAGAGCTTTACTTTCTTTTTATTTAGTAAGAAAAAAGAGCGTGTGTGCCGAGCACACGTGTCAGAAGTGAAACTTCTTTGGAAAGAATCAAAGATACCAAAATCATCGTCTTACTCCGCGACCTTGATATTTACTCTCAACGCGCCTAAAGAAGTTTCACTTCAAAACTAAATAAAGAAGGAAGAAGTTGGAAGAAGGAAGAAATGAATTGTGATGTTTTCATTTGCTATCGAACAAACAGAGGTTGTAATGTTTTATTTTAAATGATTGTACCACACTAATTATACGAGAGTAATAACTAGTTCATAGAAAAGAGCTACATATATTATTAACATAATACATATTGTGTCTTTGAACTAAAAATTGGAACCAAAATCCTTAGTCGACTATGTTACTAAAACTGACTACCTACGTGACCAAAATGTCTTATTAAGCAGCTATAATGTCAATAATATAAAATACGTAGTAGTCGTGTTTTCTTCATACATACAGTTTTTATGTTGAATACAAATATTTACTTGCTTCTTTGTGATTAAATAGAAATATTCCAGATTCATCAAAAAATAAAACTATTTTTCTTACATGAAATTTTGACGAAATTTTACAATAAAAATAATTGAACACATAAACATAAGCTAGGTACTTCTTTTAAGAAAAGAAACGAATATGAAAGGTTTTGGCCCGTTATTTTGTACACGAATGAAACCGCGGGGCATAGCTAGTTCATTATATTCTAAATTAATGTACCATGTTTTCTTTTAACAGTATTACTTATTTCGCGAAAACATTACTGTAATTTCCAAGCGAATGGTTATTCATTACGTGGGTCTTTTACTGGAAAAACAGAATATAAAAATTACATTATTATAACTGCGGGTTATAATTTCGACGAAAAAGTCCTTTGTTTTCTCTTTACTGGAATATTTTCTTTAGCATTTGTTTTTCTAATGTTATATTTATTCTGATTGTTTAGAAGCTCGCTTATGCCTACATAATTTGATTGTTATTTCAGTTTCTCGGTACTATTTATTTAAATATATCTTATTTTCTTCTTTACCAATAATACTTAAATATTACATACAAGCGGTCCGTCCCACACAGCTATAATAGCTAATAGGAAGTATAGCTTATTCCCGAACAGAGTGAAAGAAAGTTTGTCATCTTCACGTTAATTTTTCTCTCCATAAGAACCTCTGCGATAATAAAAACTTTAAAAAAATGTGGAATTGGTCCAGTTGTTCTTGAATTCTACATTCATAAACACATTTGGCAATTCATTTTTACATACCATCCATCCTCAGTCCTCACAAACTTTCGCATTTATAATTTTAGTAGAATTTTCTCTCCCTCGTTCCTCTCTCCCACGGGCTGATTCTGGTCAGGAACAATTCATAAAAATATATACTTAATACAACATATTTTACAGAGCTGCGGCTACTTCAAAGAGGCCCTGGTATGCATAGGCCCTGTAGCCACCGACCAGATCCGCGAAGCTGTCCAGCACACGGCTGGTGAAAAGAACATCGGCGTCTTCAGAATGCACTAATTTCTCTTTCGGAGTAAAATGAACAACCCATCCTTGAAATTACTCCAATTGTTCATTCTACTCTAACGGATTGTTCATTTATGAATCGAAATGTTCGTTCACTTTGTTCCTTTCTCTCATGAATCACGATGAACATTTTTATTCATAAATTTTACATTGCCAAAAAATGATACAGTTATTGAGAATTTGAGATTTGAAACGTAACTGTATCATTTTCTTGGTCACTCGTTGATGTATTATTCATTAATTAACATTATAGATGGAATATTTTTGACTATATTTCGTAGCAGATGAATAATTTGGTATTTTTTTCACAAGACGGCAAACGATTAATGAATAATATGTCAAATTAAGGTCTACTAAATGAATCATCGCTTTGAAAAACGGTCAACTGAAAGTCCTTTTATTTATTTAAAATTACAAATATTTAGTAGAAAAAAAAGAGGTTTTATTTTCAATTATTGTCAAATTGCTGTAGACATAGTCATATTTAGATGTAACATTTTAATTATTCTATATCTTATGAATGTTGTTAAATAATAGAATATATATGTGTTTAACCTTTAATAAATTTAATAATAGAACGTGATAAGTCTTCAAATTTAATATATCCTGGCTGAGGCATTTATTAGATTTAAATAATATCGATGTTGATTCAAATAAAATAACATATCATATAGATTTATCGATTTCTAGAATAAGTTGGTGTAAAGATTTTATCTTTGCTTCTTTTATTAATAATTATAAGTACATAAATAGGTTAGGAATTTCACAATGACGTTTTGACTATGTGTGCAATGTTGTAGATGTGTGGGTTATGGATGCAATTCGCTTACGCATAGTTATACGTCAAATGTGAAAAAATAAATATACTGTCTGCTAGGTGCTTAGGTAAACGATACATATCATTGTATTATTAAAACGTAGGAATAAAATTTAAATACATATCAGAGACTATCAGAAACCTATGTTCGCGATCTCGAAAAAGCGCGGGAATACTTGATGGAATTTTCTTCTAAAAAAAAAACATAATGGATATTTCCCGCGTATTTTCTAAAGATCGGGACGGCTTCCTTTCTTACCGTAAAATGTTTGCCTAATAACTGTGATGGTGTATTTTTCTGACATTGAAATAATCTATTTTTCTGCCAAAATTTAACTGTTAAAGGTATGAAATATCTTCTGATCGTATTCAAGGTTGGGCCTAAGCTTCGGACATAGAAATATGGTCGCTGTTAATCTTGACATAGTATTAAGTCCTCATATTACTTGTATTGAATAATATGTGTTATATTAAATGAATTATGTCAGCAATCGTGTTTTATTTTTGTTTACTTAACATACTTACCTTGTACCAAAGACATGCAGTCTTTAATATTACGTATTGACTTGAATAAAATTATACATTTTTGAACATATTATATGTATTATTTACATAATAGTATCTCATTTGTTTCCCAGTAAAAATTTAATTGAAACATTCCCAAACACAAATAAAAAACATCAATGCATTCAAATATTTATTAGTTAACTCTTATTAATATCGACATTTGAACAACAAGAATTAAAATATTATAAATGACAAGAAATACACATATTTTTAACATTAGAATATAGATAGAGATAGATTTTATGAAATTCAGATTATATTAAGTATCAGTTACAAAACCTATATTGCATACAAAGTTAATATGGAATTGCATACAAATATAGCACTTTTTACTTATAAGCTAACAATAATATTTTGAAGAGAAGACAATCATATTGTACAACTTCGTTAAACTTAGTTTAATGTTTAATAATATCACATACCTATAATATTACGTACAATGAAACATCATATTCATACAATACAACATAACATATTAAAAATAATTTTTGTTGTAGGTACATATTCATAAATAGCCAAAAAATCCAGTCAAAGACAGCTTCAGTCGTTTCAAAAGATCTTCAATTTAACCGATCAAAAAGGGAGGCGGTGGGGGGTAGAAATAGGGTAGTGGAGGGGGGAAGGGGCGGTAGAAACCCCCGTAACCCAAACCAAAACCGAAACCACGGGGGCGTCCATAGCCGTAGCCGCCATACCAGTGTGCTGTGGTTGTCTGGAAGAGAAATTATGTGTTAATAAGCTTGACTATTTTAACGTGTGGAAAAATGGACCGAATTTGAAAAATAGTTTTTATTTATATATTTATCAGTACCGATTTTGAAGCTCTATTTCTAAGGACTTATTAAAATTAAAGAAAAATCGCAAAGCGTTGCGTAGCGTTTTATTAGATCACAATATGGATAATATTACTATAAAACAATTACCGTATGTAAGTCTTGTTTTGGCAATTTTTAAATTAATTACGAGAAATGAAGAGTATTTTAATATTCATGTTTTGTTACTTCTCGACTATTTTTTTATTTTATATACACTGACACTATAACTATAGTTGTATTATTTGGTTCACCATTTTAAGATATATTAAATTCGAGATATCGATTCAATAACAATCAATGAATTGTAAAAAAATACAAGTATATTTTGCAAATACATATTTCAGAAACTATTTAACTTTTGTTGAATATCTAGATAAATAAAGAACCTACCTATATTACATACATCACAATATCACACAAGAGAAACCATGGTCGTAAACTAGTTTATTCACAACTCATAAGTCTCTTCAATTAACAAGGGCTCAAAGTGGTAAGTTTTGGCCCAAATTAGTTTATTAATTATTGCTTCAGTTATGTATTATCTTGTTAAATATTATATCCTATTGAAATATAGTTATTAATTGATAAGTATGGGTTACATAATCCTACTACTACTAATATTATAAATGCGAAAGTTTGTGAGGATGTGTATGTGTGTGTTTGTTACTCTTTCACGCGAATGCTACAGAACCGATTATAATGAAATTAAGCACACATATAGAGGGTAACTTGGATTAACACATAGGATAGGTTTTATCCCGGAAATCCCACGGGAACGGGAACTATGCGGGGTTTTCTCTAAAAACGCGGGCGAAGCCGCGGCGCGGGCGGAAAGCTAGTACATAATATAATACATGCTCTAGCTACCCATTTTGGATTTAATTTATCATTTGGCGTCCTTTGATACATACTTTCAAGAAATGAAAAATGTGTACAAATTCAATTTTAACGAATTGCTTATATATTTATTTTTAACTAGCTTTCCAGCCGCGGCTTCGCCCGCTTTGTCTAAAACCTAATAAATTAATTATATACTACAACCTGCCTCTTGAACCGCTCTATCTAGTAAACAAAACTGCATCAAAATCCGTTGTGTAGTTTTAAAGATTTAAGCATACATAGGGACATAGGCCTTTAGGGGCAGAGAAAGCGACTTTGTTTTAAACTATGTAGTGAAGCCGGCCCTGTATACACCCGGGGCTATTATAAATGGCCTTTGAATCGAAATTGTTATTGAATTTACCAATTTTCAAACTTTAATTAAACTACATAGTTAAAATCTCTCGATTGAGGCATTTTGACTATGAATAATTTATCTTCTAGATACAATATTTTTATTAAGTTACCTAGAAAATAGTATATTTTTATTGAATTTCAGGATGTTGAAACATTAATCAAACTACGTTACTTATCAGGATTGAGATATTGGCATGAATTTAATATGGATTTTGTATCTTTATACGCTACCTACCTACTTTGCGAGTAAAACTGCGCGTTGAAGCTAATTAGATTTTAATGATTGTCCAATTTTATTAATAATCCTACTGATATTATGTAAGTATGTATGTTTGTTACTCCTTCACGCAAAAAATACTGAACCGATTTTCATAAAATGTGGCACACGTCATATAGAGTGTAACTTGGACTTAAATTTTTATGATTTTTAACACGACAATCTCACGGGGACGCACGGGGACTAGGTATGCGGGCTTTTATTTGAAAACGCGGGCGAAGCTGCGGGCGGAAAGCTAGTATCATATAAAATATAAATCGAAACTCACACCAAAAATAGTTTACACAAATAATATTCAAATTCATCGTTTACATTTCTATAAATTATTTGTAGAAGAAAAGCTTTCTATATCTAGAAATATCTTGAATAAATTTCACAGCCCATTTAACTTTACGAGCTAACTTCAAATAGGACACCTACGCAAAACCTTTTGTAAGAAATAAAATACAGACTATCCTATCAATAGAACTAACGAAAAAAAAAACATAAAATAACTATGGCACAAATCAGCTTTATTGCATAATTATATAGCAATTTCTTCCAACCAATGTAATAATGAAAAAATAAAAAGCATTATTGTGACTCTACATAATTTGAGTTTGAGTTTGAATGCGCAATATTTATTGTGCATTTTTATATATAGAAATTTGTCTTTATATTAAAGAAGTTGTGTTACGCTCAAAACCGAAAATACTCATTGTACAAGTAAATAGTCTTTATGTAGTTTAAAAAACTAAAAAACTGAAATTATTATATTGTCACCAGTCTTTGATGAGTGTACCAACACACAGGTGAATCTAATATTGCGTGTTAAAAATAGTTCACAACGCGTTATGATTACAAATTTCGCATTGTGGATTCAAAAATTGACACAGCGTTAGTTCATTATAGAATTTAATAAAATAACAAGTGACTTACTTGAATAAGAACAATCAAAACTAATAATAAAACACACACACTAATCGCTTTCATTTTTACTTCTTATATTAAAAAAAAGCTCTAAAACTGTGTGAAACAAAGACTCTTAGTGTTGTTATGACTGAAAAAGTCGATGTTACATTTATATAGTACTAAATTTATAGTTCAAACATTCATACGTTCATAAAACGTTCATAAAAAACGTTCAAACGTTCATAAAACTTTATTATTTTTATGAAATAGAGTTCAAAATAGATCAAAAATGGAAATGAGCACTTAGTACCTTTTGAATCTAAAATAGTTTTTAGCATTAGAGTGATAATTAGAGGACATAGAACCAAAAAGTGATTTGCGTTTTAATGTTGCTTGTTTTTTTGTTTCCTACGAACTATCTTGCAAACAAATTCTAATGAGTAATCGTTGAATTAATTAAAAATATTAAACTGGACTACTACTAAAAGGGAAACTTCATTCTTATTTCTTTTAAAATCATCTTCGAATCCCCACTCTGTAAGTACCTACAGACGAAAAATTTCGCGAATTTTGTTTTTTAGTGAACAAAATTTGTTTATTTTACAACTAAACAATTATTATTCTATTAATACTGCATAGTTTAGGCATTTGTCAGATATGGCGTAAGTAGCTGATCCCGAATAAAAATTCTAAATTTATTTAAATTTTATTAGGCGAGGTCGCGTCATGGCAATACTGTCACGTCATGTAATAAGGCGACGATTTTGGTATCTTTGAATCTTGCCAAAAAAGTTTCACTTCTTTCACGTATGCTCGGCACAAACGTTCTTTTTTTATTTATGTACATAATATATTATGAATTGATGTACTGCAAAATGGGGAATACCCTAGTTAAATATAACTTAGAACAAAAGTCACCTTGTAGATGACAGAGTCAAGGCAGATCGTGGGGATTTCCTTTGTGAAATAAAATTAGATACTTCGTAATAATTCAATAAGAAATCAGAGTATACAGTGATTCACTATCTATACCGATAATATAAATAAAAAATTTGTTTGTTCGTCTGTAACGCTTTCAGCAACTACAAATAATTATTTGTTGTATTAGGACAATCACTATATTATCATAATATTTTTTGACTACTAAAAATCATACTAATATACGAAAGTTTGTGAGTGGATGTATGGATGATTGTTACTCTTTCACGCAAATACTACTGATTACTGAACCGATTACCTACAATGAAATTTGGCACACACCCATAGAGGGTAACTTGGATTAACACGATTAACTGTGTATAGGTTTAAGGAAACCTTCCTATTGATTTAATATTATATTAAATCAATAGGAAGGCTATAACCTATCAATTAAAAAAACCGCATCAAAATCCGTTGCTTAGTTTTAAAGACTTAAGCATACATTTTGTCGTACTAGCAGTTTATGAATAGTTAGTTACGTAGGACACATTTTAAAAGCTTTAAATATAAATAAAAACATATTATAATAATACCTAGGATGGTCAGGTATATGAAGTACCAGCTTTCCGCCCGCGGAATTACCCGCGCTTTTTTAAAAAAAAACCCGCATTGTACCCGTACTGTGGAATTTTTTTAAAAATCGGTTTAGTAATTTATAAAAATCGGTTTAGCGGTTTTTGCGTGAAGGAATAACAAACAAACAAGATCTTGTACAAACTTTCGCATTTATAATATTATAATAGGATATTGAAAATATTCCATTTTCCCGAAACTACACAAAGGAATCTAGAAATTTCCAGATCTAGTTTGACCTGTAACCTATATGAAGGTAGCCGGGCGAGCTGAATCGACCCATTGCAACATTGCAGATGCGCTCTTGATACTATAGTGATGTGTATTATCGATAAAATAAATTATCGACAATTCTTTATTTTAAATTTTGTGATTGTATTATGTGAGCAGTGGTGATATGAATAATCCTCGCTTCTACGCTCACGCGACAATCACTTTATATAGAGAGGAATCAAAAGTGATGGAGCTTAACATGTTTTCTCTCTTACACATTGTCTATACTCGCTCTCTCTATATTATATTATCTGTCAACGTAATTTCAAGGATTTAACATTCCCTTATATTATAAAGGATGGAGTGAGCGTGAAAAGAGAGCGAAATAATTTCAACTAAGTGCCTATGTTAAAACTTGAAGTACCTTAACAGTATAGTTAGTAAATGTCGTGTATGCTACAATTAACCTTGATCTAGATTCTAGAAGTAAAAAATTTCAAGTTTCAAGTTCAGTTTATTACTGTTTTCATAGCAAACCTGAATAAAATATTCGTGACATATTTTTTAAATTATTGTATAAGTAATAAAATATAACAAGGCATTAGGCATTTGCCTATTGGCATTAAGTATTTACTTACCTAGATTGTAGTTAAAACAAAAACTATTTTGTACTTAGTGCCGATCGTGTTTCGTATGACATTTTCTTGAATCTTTTCTTTAAATTATGTACTGTAAATACATGCAAATGATATAATATTGATATATTTGTTTCAACGTGTTTACCAATTCACAGAATGTTTGACATCCAATATAAGTACATACATATTTCTGAATAAACAAAGTGCGCTTAGATATTATCATGAAACATCGGTTTAAATGAAATAGATAAATATATATGCAGAATTTTAAAATAACATTAATATAAATTCTTTATTAATTATTTATTTTGGTTTGATGGTATATTATCAGCATGTAAGTATTTAATATTTATCGACAATCGACAAACGAATTTCGCCATCACTAGACATCCTGTTTCCCGTTTACGTCACTATCGTACTTGACCTATGATATCTAAACCAAGCTAATCAGGACATTGCATTCGAAACACGACCATGTTGCCTTGAAATAGAGTCTTGTTTACGTAAAACAATATTAGATCTAAAATAAACAGGAGACACGCTTTTATCAAGCTGGAAATGTCTTTCCCAACATAAGAACTATTTAAATACGTATAGTTTCATCTTTATTACGTCTTAAAGACAAGCGCAAAGTGGAAGATATTAGAAGAGCGTCTAAGGAAACTCATTTGAAGAAATTTGAAACGCCTGACAAAATGTGTTAGCAAAGTTTGTGAAACGAATATCATATTTTATTTGTGGTAGGAGATATAAATGTTGAAGACGTTTCATTGAAGCCTCAAGGCTGGATATATTACATTTCCTTCAAATTATAACCGATATTTTATCTCCGAATACAATATTGGAACTAGATATTTTGTCAAAGCGTACAAAAATTTCAATCGTGGTATTGCTTTTTATATCTGTAGATAAATTCAGTTTTTCTTTTACTTTTACTTAATGTTATGATCAGTGTCTATAGTATTAAAATTAAATATACGTAGTTATACTCTTTCACGCAAATGCTACAAAACCGATTACAATGAAATTTGGTATGTAGATAGCTGAAGCACAAACAAACAAACAAAAAAACAAACAAAAATACTTTATTGTGCACCACAGAGAAAAGTACAAGGACACAATACATTAATTAATAAAAGAGCTCAACTAAGTAAGAAGACCCAGAATAATCCCACAGGAATGGGAACTATGTGGGTTTTGTTTTGAAAACGCGGGCGAAATAATTTTGAAAAATAGTGCCATATGGTTTCGGCACTTCTTTCTAAAAAATAAATGAAAAGCCATAAATAAATTCGCACTTTATAATATAGATTCAGATAATCCAATTCCACTTTAGCCCTCAAAATCAAAGCGACCGTCAAACAATGGTAAATAACCTATAATTATTTTAAATTAAACGTCCAAAAGCCGAATTGAGTTATGGGTCTGCATTTTGGCAAGGTTCAATGCCCGAAACAGGTTTTAGGACGAAAATTAAAAAGATTGATACTAAGAAATGATGCGCGGATGTCATTTGAGTTTCTTTATTTAATTGGAGTGTGGAGTTATTTAGTTGGAGTGCCAAATGCCAATAATGCTATATAATATTATGATTATTATATAGCAGTGGAAAGTCGAAAGCACACCCTCCAATCGGTCTTGACAGAATACCAGCGCTGTAGTCGCAGCTTGCTGCGACTATGGCAGAAAGCTGAGTCAAGACCCTTTTCTGGAAATGCAGTGCACACACAGTACGAAATTCTCAGCGAACATGATGTCTAATTTTATGTCTAATTTTATGTATCGTACTTTCTTTCTTGTTCTATTTTGTGTTTTCTTCTTGTGTGTGTACCTTTTTCTAGGAATAAATGTTTTTTCTTCTTCTTCTTTTCTTCTTCTTCTTTCAATACCTACTATTTATTTTACACACGACGGACAGACCTTTATTACATTCAAACGATTTTTAATAAATTAATATGCCACTTTCAAAGCCTTCTGGAAAATTCTATCAACGGAAAATATCAAAGGTGCATAACACGTAGTAAGTATATCTATATTCTATACTAATATTATAAAGCTGAAGAGTTTGTTTGTTTGTTTGAACGCGCTAATCTCGGGAACTACTGATCCGATTTGGAAAATTATTTCGATGTTAGATAGCCCATTTATCGAGGAAGGCTATATATCATCACGCTACGACCAACAGGAGTGCAGGAGCCACGCGGGTGAAACCGCGAAGCGCAGCTAGTAAATTATAATCCTTTTAACCCAATACGCCAAATTCCACGCTCCTTATTCCAGAACCTTCTATAAAATTCGATTAAGGCGCTGCCCTGAGTAAGCATTTCATTCCACTCACACACACACGCCGCGCCACAGCTGCAGCCCGACGCCATACGCGAATCATTACGAACGGGCCTCGGGCGGTAGTGTCGGTACACAGGCGTTCACGCACACATGCGTACGTTTTTGGTTTGGGAATAAGAATTTGCGATTTACACGAAATCTATTGATTGGACTAAAAAAATAACACAGTACTTATCTTAGTATGTTGCTTGTAGAATTATTTGCCGAAAAAACAGAATGATTGCATGTAGTTTAGTATGGTTTTTAAGCATCAAAAGATTTTTTTAGAGGTACCTTTGTGATTTTTTTCTATCGAGTAAAATAAGTTGTATTGTGTTTTCAACACACTATCTAGCTAGTTTATCTCCTGAAGAATATCATATATTTATCTGAGATTTTTTACTGCAGTTAATCATATACTTTAAAGCATTATAATTTAGCAGCAAACTCGCGTTTTGCTCTACTAGTCACCTTAAGGGAAAAATACCAAAGGAGCAAACAACACGTAGTATGTAATATAAAATTGAAAACAAAGCTCAACAAATTTCCCGTTGTTACCGTATCGGAAAGCGTCGTTTGGAGCTCAAAAATAAATAAATCCTTCTATCTATTTCTGATAGATGTGTATAGGGCTGCTACTAGCAAGTTTTCGAAATTAATCTTGTTTCGTGTTGTGAGACAATAATAATTGTAAAAGAGAGAATCGAAGAGAGAAATAGCAAGGGTTCACAAGCATTCACAAGACAAAAATACATATTTCTTTAAACTATCACTTAGAGCAAGAAGTCAATTTGCTTTTAGTTACTTATTTTATTTTATTTAAAGGTGACTTACAAGTCTGATTCAACATATCTATCTCATGGAACAGTAAGTACCTTAATTAGAAAACCAATAATGAACGCGAGATTTATTATACTCCTTTCCATATACTATAAATTATAATATTATATGTATATTATTTTGGCTCCTGAGACACAGTATTTTACTCATTCAGGAGCCTATGGATTCATATATAAGCTGTACCAATTTTTTTATGTCAACAAAGTTTTTATTTATTTATTTATTTAATATAACGTAGTACATAATATTATATCCCAATCCATTCAATGTCTTGACAAAGCGAAACCTCTCACGCGTCCTACTATAACATACTGATTTAGTTACGAGCAAATAATGTACGTAGGACGCGTGAAGCTTTAATGGTGATTTTTCAGCATCTGAAATTCATTTAACTAAAAATAATAAAAAGACTTTACTTGAAGTTGACAACCCTATTTACTTTCACGGCGCTATCAAAGTGATAACTCAAGAATAGAATATCGAATACATTGTGTGGACTTGTTATTGTTAATATTGTTCCGACATGCTAGGGTTGCCAAATCGCATTTTCAAAATATTAAAATTGTATGATTTATAATAAATTATTTAGAATTTATAATATTTTTATGTTCAGAACGCAAGTAAGAGTGTACCTTTAAACCTACATAATACATACAATGTATGTGCGTGAATCTACAATCTTTTTGTGTTTCTTCTTGTTTTTTTTTTTATCGATGTATTTGTATAGAGACGAAAATATTCATTTAATTATATACCTACACTATGATGCATCTTAATTCAGTATGTGTGCTAGTTTTCTCTTTTTTACAGACATTGCTTTAAAAATATTTAAATATAAAGTATACCGTTATAATATTATGTATTCATATTATTCAAATATATCTCTTTATACAATGTAAGTCTTTATGTACTCTATAAATGCTAATATTATCATAGATTATAGCTTCATCACTTTCTTTTATAATATTTGTAGGGAAATGGACAAACTAACGAAAAATTTCATAGACTGATTTGTACCTATATGTGCAGTTATCTGGTTGAATTTGCCATTTGATTGAATGACTAGCGCCTTCATTGAATGACTAGCGCCTACACAATGAAATGTAGGACCTACCATATTCGTTAAAATGTTTTTATAATATACTATCTGTGATTCTGTGCTCCGCGGTTTTACCCGCAGTGCTCCGCTCCTGTTGGTCTAAGCGTGATGATATAAACTATCTACCAAAAGAATTTTTCAAATCGGACCAGTAGTTCCTGAGATTAGCGCGTTCAAACAAAAAAAACAAACTCTTCAGCTTTATAATATTATTAGTATCTAAGATAGGAAAAGCCCCGTTTCGTTTCAATGTGTAAGATATTATAGGTAATAATTATTTCTAAACACTTTTACAATCGTATACGTATGTAGGTTTCTGTGTGCGTGGGCCGACACGCACTTGACCGATTTTTTGTTCGACAGCATGTTGCGCGGCTATCCTCATACTTGGGCTATGACGTCACGACACAGTAACGAAACAATTGTCCACGGGAATCGAACCTGCGACCTCTGCGCTATCGACGAATCGGATAAAAATAGACAGATTTGGTTGAAAAGTTAAAATTTGTCTTTACTTACTTTGAGGATAAGGTAATGTTTTTTGTATCAAACAAATATAATATATCTTATACTTTTATATAGTTCAATTTTCTATGAATTAATATGGTAGTTACGACGTTTTAATTTGTAGAAAAACCAATACAGCCTTCACAGGTTCTCTTGCAATGAGCTTCTGATGAATAAAGCATTGTTCATAATGATACATTTTTATTTAATTATTTTTTTATTATTAAAGTCTTGTTAACTAGTAAATTATTAATTTATTATTTTTATTTTTTGAAGTGAAACTTCTTTAGGCGCATTGAGACTTGAGAGTAAAATTTCAAGGTCGCGTCGTGGCAATACCGTCACGTCATGGAGTAAGGCAACGATTTTCTTGCCAAAGAAGTTTCACTTCTGACACGTATGCTCGGCACACACGCTCTTTCTTTTAAATAAATAATATTAGCCTCTTTGTTTTTTTTTTAATTTCTCAATGTGGTTCAATATTTATTGAATTAATGATTTTATGTGTATTTTGGAT
>CAJQZM010034712.1:0-10165 GCA_907164665.1 Colias nastes
AAAATCTTCGCCCGTAAAACCGACTTTACAGGCAACCATTTTTTTTATTATTTTTATAAGAGGAAATTTGTTTCAAACAACTTTCAAATAGTTCTGTAAAAAACTGTGTTTCAGAAACAATAATAATATTCTGGATGCATTTATTTTGATTTAATGTCAACGGAGTCACTTACAAAACGTTTCTAAGTCATGAACTTTGGCGAATAAAAAGAACAACAGAAATCTAAATCCAAATATTTAATTTTATTATCAGAAGAACAGTTTTGTTTGAACTGTTTTGTAGAATTCACACAATTTGCAAATAAATAATTAGGTATATCCATTTTAATATTACTATAGCATGCCATGTTTAAAACAAATTCATCTGCGAAAAATATTGTTTACTAGCTGCGCTCCGCGGTTTCACCCGCGTGGCTCCGCTTCTGTTGGTCTTAGCGGCATGATATATAGCCTATAGCCTTCCTCGATAAATGGACTATCCAACATCGAAAGAATTTTTCAAATCGGACCAGTAGTTCCTGAGATTAGCGCGTTCAAACAAACAAACAAACTCTTCAGCCTTATAATATTGGTAATAGATTATATTTGCAACATTATTCTTTGATGCTCCGTTCCTATTGGTGTAGCAAGATTTTCCTACCTTAGGGTGCTTATCCACCAATATTGTGCGAGGATGTGTAGCGAGGAATGTATTTGTAAGTAACCAATAGTGTCGCTTCAAACACTAAACGTTTCAAACTTCAAACTAAATGAAGCGTTGTGATTGGTTCTATAAAACACATTCCTCGCTACACATCCTCGCACATTATTGGTGGAAAAGCATCCTTATTATCTCCAAATAAACATAAAATATATGACAAAAAAATAATGATTATAAATTTTAAATATGTAATAGAAAAAATTAAATCACGAGGCGGGATTCGAACCCGCGTCTTCCGGGAATTCTATCCGGGATATTTTCTATTCTGAAAAAATATTTATAAAGCATTTGAATGCTAACTTGATATTTTTAGTTTTTATACTAAAAATATCAAGTTAATTTTTAATTTACCTTCAAATCTTATGCCTTGTACCAGCCCTAGACTGCAGACGGTATCGGCATTGCCAATTGCCAAATCGCCGAAAAAAGATACGAGCTGTACAGGGCTGTCACAATATAGTGTTTTTTTTTTTCGATTTTAATGAAAAATATTGCTGAATAACTTGATACGACTATCGAATGTCGACTATAAACATAAAAAGTTAAATTAGATGAAGGAGAGTTTAATTTCTCATTTTTATTATTGAATAGTTGACAGATTTTTTAATCGATTGGGTAGTTTTTGAGCCACTTTTGAGCTAATTCGTAATTAAACAAGTAATAAACAAAAAATCAAGTATTTCTTCTTTACAATATTAATTTTGACTGAAATTTAAATATCAAAGGAGAAAATAAAACGATAAGTTACTAATTGCATATTTATTTATTACCATTACATTAGATATTTACACAATACAGTAATATTATAACAGTTTAATTGGTTAACATCGTTCAGAACTTACGTGCGTTCAGCAATTTAGTATACTACAATTTTATACAAAATAACTTAATACGTATAACTCCAAATTCCATTTCTATTTCTTTATTAACATCATACATCATCCACAATGTGGCACTAACACATTTTTCTGTCATGTAGCAACCCTATGTTAAGCGTGACGTCATCAATTGTGTATCTGTGGCCGACAGCTTTACCGACTGCACAGAGGTGTCACGGCACGGCACTTTGCATTACCTAGTGGGGTTACCAGCTTAATATATTTTAGTGTACTATGAAAAATAGGATAATGTTACCATACGTAGTTTGTGGTCTCGTACGTAGCTCCTGAAAGAATGCACCAATTTTGATGAGGCTACTATGGTAGATAAAAGATTAAGAAAAATGAATGAATTAATGAATGAAAAATTCTTTATTGCACACAAAAATACAGGATTACAAAAAAAGACCTATACAGGATAAAAAAATCCATCTCTAACTTTTCTTGTTTCAAGATTTCATATATAATAATAATAAATAATAAATAATAAAATAAATAATATACTTAATATTATAAAGCTGAAGAGTTTGCACTATGTTTGTTTGTTTGTTTGAACGCACTAATCTTGGGAACTCCTGGTTTTAGTTGCAGTGCTCCGCTTCTGTTGGTCTTAGAGCGGCCGTACACGGAAAGCTCGAGCCTCAAGCAGTTAACGGCTGAGCGACGTACACGGACTGCTCGAGCGGTCGGTCGTTGATTGATCGGCGATCTGTCCCTATCAACCGCGCAGTTGACGGCTTAAAGCGGTTGCGACGTCTCGAGCAGTCCGTGTACGGCAGTGAATGAATGTCTATAGTTCACCGCGCGGTCGCGGCTTCAAGCCGTCGGGTCTCAACTGCTTGAAGCGGTCCGTGTACAGCCACCCTTAGCGTGATGATATTATAATATAGCCTATAGGCATAGCCTTCCTCGATAAATTGGCTATCTAACACCGGATTTTTTTTCAAATCGGACCAGTAGTTCCTGAGATTAGCACGTTCAAACAAACAAACAAACTCCTCAGCTTTATAATTATAATATTAATATACTAGGTAGCTGCGCCCCGCGGTTTCATATCAGGATTAATATCTAGGATTCTGGCAAAATCCATCAAATTCATAATAATATGAACCCTACATTTAAAACGTTTAATAGCACTAGGTTTGTAGGCTATGCAATTTAGGTCACACAATCATAACACTAGAAATATTTTTGACATTTTTTAATTTCAAAATCAAGTTTTTTTTTTTTCTTAAAAAAACAGTAAAGGATGCATTTTACTTATGTACCTACCTATGTAGTTAAATTTTAAAAAGAGTAAAAAGTTACATATGCGTATTGCTAAATTACTCTTCGTCATCGACTAGAAGTAGAATATGTAAATCGTATATTTTTAGTGATAAATATTTAATATTTTAGACTATTTAAAGAATAAGACTTGCGTTATTTTTTGTATATATACCATTTCAAATCTACCAAAATATATATTAAAATTACTACTCGACCGATCCGATGAAAATATTTGTGAAAAAAACTATCAGTCGTTTGAGCAAAAAAAAAAAGTTTTTTAAGTCCAAAGCAAGGATACCGCTTTATAATGCATATTATTAATTCGCATTGTTCGTAGCATTATGTGTATTAAAAATCCTACAATTTATATTATCAGCTGTTACATTATTGACAAGACATGCAATGATGCCAGTAAATATACGTATGAATCGATTGAATTAAATTTTACAATTTGTATTTCTATAGTGTATCTGTATTATGACTAAAAAGCGTTCTTTATGTTGCTATCAGGATAATCCCAATATCAGCCAACATGACCTACGATAACATCATCTAGTTTAACTTACGGTTATTTTAAATGATCTTGTTCATGAAATCAAAATGAAAATTTAATATTAACGCCATCTCAATAAATGTTGATGGTACACCTACTCAACAACAGATGTCGCTATTTTAACTAAAACTTATGTTAAAACATAGAAAACGAATAAATATTTCTTAGCTTCTAATTGTAGTTGATTACAATTATAAATTATACAAAAATAATTAATTCATCATTTATAATTTTCTTGAACTTTTACATTATCAATACAACTTCTGCTGCATAAAACGAAACGCATCATTTGCATATGACAGGGGGCGCCAACTAGATTCTCTGGCAAAATTAAGTCGGGCACACCGAATTGGTTTAATGTAGATCTTGGCCCTTTTAGCATTATTTCTGTGAAGAAGCACCATTAATCAAAAAGTGAAGTATTACCGTGACCTACCTGTGCGTGAATTAATCGCTATGTATTGAATAACCTATCAAAAATCGATATAAGACCGATTCTTTTTCGTGCAATAGTGTCATGAGACTTAGCTTATGTAACACATTTATCTGAAAATAACCTTTTGAACACAACTAGCGTTTGTTTACCTCACATAAGGTAAGGGTGTCTTCATGTATTAACAAAAATACATCAATCACTAACCTTGTAATCATGGCGTATCTGACCTCCTTTTAAATTTTTATCTGGTCATTAAACTTAGACAATTTAATAATTGTTACGTATTTATTGTTTACTTAGCTTCGCAATTCTTTACGCTTTTTTGTCATAATGCAGTAATAATTTGAGCTATTATGTCAAGTGATATTATTTTTTCAGCCATATGCTGTATTTGTTTTATCTCAACAAATGAGTTTCTATATGAACTTAATTAATGTTTAATTACATTTATTATGACTACATTATATACTCTTTAGTGGGTGATAGCCAGTAATGCTTTTTATTTAATTAATTGAATGAATTATGCAATTTACTTATTCATTATATTTATTCATGATATCAAAGTTTAGCAAGGAATATATACATTTTTATTTATTTGTTAAATAAACATCATATTTGCATTATAAATTAACACCTTTTTTATATTTACTCTAAATATTTCATACATTATTGAGATTTCCTACTTGTATTAACATAACTCTTGTACTTAGCAACTACTAACCAATTTTTGATGAAATTATTCGATTATAAACTCAGATATAAGTAGAATTATATTTATTTGTCAGTAGTAGAGGATAGTTTTGCTTTGCAATGGCTTATTTTAAAGAAATTCATACATATTTCACTTGACCCTGTCTTTAATTAAAATCTATACTTATAATATTATAAAGCTGAAGAGTTTGTTTGTTTGAACGCGCTAATCTCAGGAACTACTGATCCGATTTGAAAAATTATTTCGGTGTTAGATAGCCCATTTATCGAAGAAGGCTATAGGCTTTATGTCATCACGCTAAGACAAACAGGAGCAGAACAATGCGTGTAAAACCATCGGGCATAGTTAGTTGAATAATATTTCAAACATCATAGTGTTCATTCAAATATACATACACACATACTTTTTGTATATGGTTACAAAGAAACTTAGCAAAGCTTGCATGTAAAGAGAATATAAATAAGCGAAAGAATCATAATTGTAGAAAATATTAATATCACCGTAAAATTATAAACGCCATTAGATTATAATGTATCCAGTGAGATAAAAATCAAGATTTTTACAGCTTTAAGTGGTATGCCCTTTTTATAAATAAAGCTTTTTAACAACATAAGAATCTTCAAAATCGATTCACTTAAGCAAAATTTCTGGTCTAGAAAACCCTTAAAAAAAAGAAGTTGAATTTTTTTTTCAAAATCAGTTGAAAATAATTAACACACAAGATATTCTGTTTTCACATAAATATAGTATATTTAAAAAAATTGCATCATAAATATTGTTTAGTTTTATTCTGCTATCTTTGTTTATTCAGCTTTTGAGATAAAGCATGTTTGCAATAATGTACAATTTCATTACATGTACTAATCATTGACATATTTGTATCAGTAGCTTTTCACCCGCGGCTTCGCCCGCATTTCGAAAGAAAAACCCGCATAGTTCCCGTTCCCGTGGGATTTCCGGGATAAAACCTATCATATGTGTTAATCCAAGTTACCCTCTATATGTGTGCTAAATTTCATTGTAATCGGTTCAGTATTATTTGCGTGAAAGAGTAACAAACACACACATACACATCCTCACAAACTTTCGCATTTATAATATTAAGTTGGATTTAAAATTACTATTGTTTGATAATCATAATGTGATACAAAAATGTGTTTGATAGTTTTAATAATTGTGAGTTTTTAATTGATATTCATTTTATTCTATACAAATGTATGAAATGAAAAACACGTTGGTAGTGATAAGGCTAATCTCCGTAAAATATGAAATTTTGATTGTTTTTTTTTTACAAATGGAAAGCTGATATTTGAACTTTAGCTTAATTTGAAGTTTATAGTTAAAGTACAGTTAAAACTGTCAATTAATAGCAGTATTATGAATTTTTTATTGCATATTTATATTACGTATATGTTACACTCATGGGCCATAAACCCCTATTGAGCGAAAAAATAGCTCACAACGCGTTGTGGTCCCAGTAAAAGAGCCACAACATGAATTTTGCGTTAATTTTACGCTAATTTTCGGTCTATGAGCGTAACAGACAAAGAAAAATATTTAAACATACAAAATTGAGAAGTTCTGTGAACATAATTATCAGAAATAATTTTATACCAAAAATAATGATAACTATCGATAGCATACAATGCTGTGACATTATGGATCCATATCTTATATCAGTCCAAAAAGAACAAAACAGTATTTAAGTATCTTTTAGAGATCCTAGATCCTAGATCTTTTATATCCTAGAATCGTTCTAGGCATTTTTACTTCAAACTAACACTAGGTACTCGATCCAGGTCTGACAGAGAAAATTTTTTTGTAAGTTTTCAAATTTTGAAAACAATCTTAAGTTCTGACGTACTTGTGCTATCCTTATAAGTAGTGTAACTAACACGACTTTTTTATTTTATGTAATTAATGTTTTTAATATTCCTATACTAATAAAAATTGTAAGATTTACCATTATATTCTTAGTCTTACCTATTTGTGTACCAGAAAATAGATCCTTACACAAATACTGTTTGTGGAAGGTCTATTATATTAGTGACCCGAAATTCTTAATTGAAATAATTTGAATAAGTGCTTGTTGGTCAATTCTGGTTGTTACTTCATCATACCAATATAATTTATTATGTCCACCATTTGTAGGCGAATGTGTCTACAATAATATATTTTTATATTTAATTGTATTTCCCACTTAAAACTAGGTGATCTCATGAATTATTATGCTAGTTAAGTTTTAACGTAATTGTTTTAATTTCAGGGTAATCTAAATCACCATGTTGCGACGGTGCTCTAAAAATCTACAGACCATATACCGGAGGCAGGGGCAAGCCTTTCGGTGCCGGTCAACTGAAGTGCCCAAGATCTATGGCGCGGCGACCACGCGTCTAGCCAAACCCAGGGTCCTGACCGCCCACAACCAAATCGCGTCCATTCATTTCACAAACCCTCTCCTAGCAGAACAGGATGTCATGACTCCCAGCTTCCCAGACTCCGTCTCTGAAGGTGACGTGAAGCTAGACAAGAAAGTAGGCGACTCTGTAGCCGCTGACGAGGTCGTCTTGGAGATCGAAACTGACAAAACCGCCCTCCCCGTCATGGCGCCCGACCACGGTATTATTAAGGAGCTGTACGTGAAAGATGGAGATACAGTTAAGGCTGGACAGAAGTTGTTCAGAATCGAGATTACAGGCGCTGCACCTAAAAAGGCAGCTGCCGCAGCTCCCGAACCGCCTAAAGCGGAAGCTCCTCCACCACCACCTAAAGTGGAAGCCGCTCCTCCAACACCACCACCAGCAGCTGCTGCTCCTCCTCCCCCCCCTCCCTCTCCACAGGCTCCTCCCCCCCCTCCCTCTCCACAGTCTCCTCCCCGACCAGCCCCACCCTCAGGAGGCCCAATCTCCTCCATTCCTGTAGCAGCTATCCGCCACGCGCAAGCTATCGAAACTGCCTCAGTTAAAGTACCTCCCGCGGACTATAGCAAAGAAATTGTTGGCACGCGAAGCGAACAGCGCGTCAAAATGAACCGCATGAGACAGAGGATCGCGGAACGTTTGAAGCAGGCGCAAGACACGAACGCCCTATTGACGACTTTCAACGAAGTCGATATGTCCAACATCATGGCTTTCCGCAAGAAGAATCTGGAAGCCTTCACCAAGAAGTTCGGTGTTAAACTTGGTCTAATGTCGCCGTTTGTGAAAGCCGCAGCAAGCGCGCTCCTCGACCAACCAGTTGTGAACGCAGTGATCGATGGCAACGAAATAGTTTATCGCGATTATGTCGACATATCCGTAGCTGTCGCGACACCAAAGGGCTTAGTCGTGCCCGTGATTAGAAACGTCCAGAACATGACGTACGCTGACATTGAGTTGACGATCGCTCAATTGGCAGAACGCGCGAGAACCGGCAAGCTAACCATCGAAGAAATGGACGGTGGTACATTCACAATTAGCAACGGTGGAGTCTTTGGCTCGCTCATGGGCACACCTATTGTGAATCCCCCACAATCAGGTATCCTAGGAATGCACGGTATCTTCGAGAGACCAATTGCTCTCAACGGCCAGGTTGTTATCCGACCAATGATGTACATAGCCCTGACCTACGACCACAGGTTAATCGATGGTCGTGAAGCTGTCCTCTTCTTGAGGAAAATCAAGCAAGGCGTCGAAGATCCCGCGTCCATTGTCGCCGGCCTTTAAACACCAACCAGCTATCTAAAACCTTAGATGCACATTTAAACAGGAAAATGCTTGATAAAAACCAGATGAACGTAATTTTGAACACAAACTAGATTAAGTATCATTTTTTTTTATTACATCTTTAGAGCGCATTTTAAATAGTGCGCTCTTTCTGCGATATGTTTGTGTGTCTATGGTTTTTTGTTACCAGTTCAAGAGATCGATTTTCGACGCGATTGTTTTTGAGGGTAGTTTGATCAAATCATGTAAATCTAGTTGCCTCAAATCGTTGCGTTCGCGTTTGTATTTATTTATACGTCCGTCTGCGTATTGTATTATTTATCATGTAATAAGTTATAATAAAGTACATTACGATCCTAGATTTCGTTTCATTTTATAACCTTTTCAATTTTCACACATAACTTAAAATATTTTCATTTAATTACCGCTTACAAAACTTGAATACTCTCTCTAGATACTTTTGAAATCTTTAATATTATAAATAAATATAACCTTGATACAGTTTTTATTTTCGTAGCTATGCCGAGGTACGAAATTATTTATTTTAAACGTAACTCATAATCGGCCCATAATAATAACAGACACAAGCTTCCTATGAGTTTTAACTTTTAAGCCATAATAGGTACATCATGCTGGCAAAGTGCCAACAATTTATCTACTCTATAGTCTATACTCGTGATTTTTAACGCACTTTTATTAGCTTCACCTGTATGTTTGTATGGTACCGACTTCTTTAAATTCGATTTTAACCCACTTTAAACGGACAGATTTATTTAGGTGTCTCAAATCTATACTTAATATTATAAAGTTGAGGAGTTTGTTTGAACGTGCTAATCTCAGGAACTGGTCCGATTTGAAAGATTTTTTCTGTGTTAGATAGTCCATTCATCGAGGAAGGCTAAGACCAACAGGAGCGGAGCAATGCGGTGAAACCGCGAGGAACAGCTAGTAGGTAGTAGACTTTTAAAACGGCAGCAACTACCGCAGGAGCTACTGCAGTCTGCAATGCTACTCACACGTAATTTGGATGGATCTCTGTCGATGAAATAAATAAAGTATTATTATTAAATGATTAAAGCCTAGCGAACTTGTTTTTCTTAATTTTTCAATATTCCTGTCAAAATCTAAATGTTTTGATACATTAGGTAGGTACCGTTGAAATAAAATAATCGTATTCAATTTTATTATCTCTATAATTGATAGGACATGATACTTTGATATTTCGATATCTTATATTATCAAGAGTACCGGATATCATATTGGCCACCACTAGAGTTCAGATTATAATAAAACTAGCTTAGTACCCGCGTCTTCGCTCGCATTGTTTTAAACTTAAATATAACAAACTTTGTTTTAAACAGTATATCATATAGTTAGGTAGTAATATAATATCAGTTTAATTACACACACATAATCAGAAGGGTCTTATAAAAAACTCAAACAAAAACTTTAATATAATATAGTAGGCACTTATTATATTATCTGTGATAATTGTTTCATAATGTGCCTATAGTGATCAATCTTCTTGATAATAAAAATAAGCGCTCCTTTCAAAATTACATTAGAAGAATAGAAGAGAGTTAAATGTAAACAGGCGACCGCCCCGGTTTGGCACGGGTACTAGAACCATCCGTAGACCTAAGGGAACATACAATAAAATAAAGGGAACTATATTTTCTATCACCAAAATTTATATTTGTCATCAAGTTGTATCACCTAATAAATAGATCTATCACCATGAAATATTTTCGTTCTCAGATAAACAAAAATTGTTCCCAGGTATGAGATCGATAACCAATAAAATTATATTGCATTACATGAATATAAACTTCGTTCTTTTAATAACAGTTTTGTTACTTAAATAGGTAATAGCTCTGTGCTCAGAATAGTAGATCTGTCACCAAATAAATCGA
>CAJQZM010034717.1:0-10815 GCA_907164665.1 Colias nastes
AAGAAGTCTAATTGAATAAATAAATGTTTGAGTTTGAGTTTGAGTTTACGCGCCGCTCCTAGTTCCGTGATGAGTGCGTGGTTGGTGACCATGTTGGAAGGTGTAAAGGGACATTTTGAAAGGTTTATGAGACCGTGATCACGCTGCAAAGTATACGAAACGTCGGGATAATAATATAATGAATAAACCGCGTATAGAATCCGTTACAATCTTTAATTTCTAGGTGTTTATGTAAGAAATGTGGTTAGAAATTGAAGCACTCATCATCATCATAAACATGTAACAGTATGTGGATGACGTGATATGTTGTCTGTACAATGTTTTCTAATGTGACGAAAAACAAATTTCAGGAGAGAGAAATCGCGTGGTAGCCAAAGCCTATTATAACCATTGTAGTCTTGAAAAAATGGTACACAATATTTGTAAATTAAAATAATTTAACACAATCTGGTTAATTTCAAATCCATTTTTCTTGACCGCCTCACCCAGCAGGTATCAACTATCAACGCTGTATGGCAGCAGTTATAAATATGTAATCAAGGAATTATAGCATGTTCACTGGTTACACTTTACACTTATTACAGGTGAAAAAAAATCATAGTCCCATGTTACTTGGACTACGCAAAAGTATATTCACCGTAGTTTTTTCACACGTAAAATGCAGGCGTATCGGGTTTGTGCGAGTAACTCTTAGTACAAGTGTATTGATGGTTCTTTTACCAATGTTCCGGGCAAAATGAGGGCAAGTTTTAACTTTAGCAGAGGCGGCTCGTGACAAAATTGTATGGGTGTTCACTTGAAATAAAACAACGAAAATACAATAGCGTTAGCAGGATAATTTATTACAAAACAAATGAGCACCACATTATAAATCCATACTAATATCACAGAATACATAATAGTAGCTAAACGCTATAGAACGGACACTCTCCGCCTCCCGCCAAAATTAAACTTACCTCACCCCCGCGCGATCAGACATAAAATGGGCCATATTTTTCTGCAAGGACGATACGCAACGAAGATTGACAACATTAATCAAATTGACTTAAAGTAATTTTATTATTTTGGATTTGTGATTATCGTTTTTCGTAGAAAATGGTTAGATATTGTGCTGTTTACAGATGTATTTCATCAGAAAAACGCGAATTTTTTTTTTACGCTAGTCACAAATGTGCCAACCATAAAGCGTTAACACACACATTTGCAGTCTCTACAGTGTGACTGTCAAAACGATCATTTTGTATGGAGTGTCCGGGGTGTGCTAATATTATAAATGCGAAAGTAACTCTGTTTGTCTGTCTGTTACTCAATCACGCCTAAACTACTGAACCAATTTGCATGAAATTTGGTATGGAGATATTTTGATACCCGAGAAAGGACATAGGCTACCTTTTATTGCGAAATATGTACCACGGGCGAAGCCGGGGCGGACCTCTAGTAATATTATAAATGCGAAAGTGTGTTTATTCGTTTTAATGTGACATGGCCATGGGTAACTTTTGACAGCGGTGAAACGACTCATACTAATGCGAATTTAACATCAGGGGAATCCGAAAGCAAATAAAAATATATGAATATTGTTTTAAATAAAAATGATGATGATGATATTATTAATTTCATTAATAATATTTCATAAAACCAGGGCCCTGGTGAAAGCGCCCAACGACCGGGCGAGTTTATACGTTCGCTAGCTATGCAGATACTGAGCCATTCTGCGCACGCGCGGCCTGTGGATAGAGAGCATAGCGTACGGGATGTGGATGGGAATAGGTGGTTGGTTTACTTTAATCAGTCGTAAAAATTTCCAATTTTAGGAAGATTAGAAAAATGATTTTAACAATAGTTAGGGAAATTTCGATTGACAGAAAAATTACGATAAGTCAGGAAAAATTTCTATAAGTCAGGAAAATTTCCATGTCGGGAAAATTTCTATAAACTGGAAAATTTCCATAAGAAAGGAAAATTTCTATACGCCAGGAAAATTTCTATAAACAAGTAAAATTTCTATACGTCAGGAAAATTTCTATAAGTCAGGAAAATGTTTATAAGCCAGGAAAATTTCTATACGCCAGGAAAATTTCCTTGTATTTGAGACAGGAAAATTTCCATAAGTCCGGAAAATTTCTATAATCTGGAAAATTTCTATAAGAAAGGAAAATTTCTATAAACAAGGAAAGTTTCTATACGCGAGGAAAATTTCTATAAGCCAGGAAAATTTGTATAAGTCAGGAAAAATTATAATACGTCAGGAAAATTTCTTTACGTCAGGAAAATTTATATAGATAAGGAAAATTTGTATAAGCCAGGAAAATGTATATACGCCAGGAAAATTTCCTTGTATTTGAGACAGGAAAATTTCCATAAGTCCGGAAAATTTCTATACGTCAGGAAAATTTCTATAAGTCCGGAAAAATCCATAAGTCGGGAAAATTTCGATAAGACAGGAGAATTTCTATACGTCAGGAAAATTTCTCTTTGTGGGGAAAATTTCTATAAGTCAGGAAAATTTCGATAAGTCAATAAAAAATAATATTATAGATAAATTATGATAAAATACGTATTTAAGGCGATAGAAACGATTCAACTATAAATTTATATTTAAACATGGTATGCATAATAAATAACCTAATATTTCGTGTTTCTCAGAAATAATTCAGAAGAGAACTTAATACAACGGTTCCGCGAGATGGGAGAGGATACGGAAGATTGCTCTAAGTCTAAACCGTTGTTAGGCGATTGTTAAGGTAATATTATTATTTATTTAATTAAGTATTTAATTTGATAGATAAATTAAAAAATTTAATCAGAGAGATAATGTAAAAAGCAGTTTTAATCCTACTAATATTATAAATGCGAAAGTTTGTGAGGATGTGTGTGTGTGTGTGTTTGTTATTCTTTCACGCAAATACTACTGAACCGATTACAATGAAATTTAGCACACATATAGAAGGTAACTTGGATTAACACATAGGGTAGGTTTTATCCCGGAAATCCCACGGGAACGGGAACTATGCGGGTTTTCCTTTGAAAACGTGGGCGAAGCCGCGGGCGGAAATCTAGTATATAAACACTAAAAATTATAAAGTATTTCAAAACGAATTCAATTATTATTTAGCAAAATTAGAAAATCCCCGAATTTGCATTCGCGAGCGTATTCATAGTGTTTGTTTATAATATAGGAGTGGCAACGTCGCGCGCAATTGCTGCGGTCATGCGATGCGCAACGTCGCTTGAGAGCGGCGCTCCGAAAATGGCTATTTTTCCATAGTAAATCTTTTGTTTCACGCGCAGGACTGTGGCGAAATTTCTCTTTCACTCTTATTGGATTTCGTATGTAGGCAATGTACTGAATGTTGTTTCATAGGAGCGCAATCGAGAGCGCTCCGTAAGCTCCTTTTCGCGCGTTACTTATTAAATGAACAAGAGTGTATGTAATGTATTTTATTTGTAATGTGTAAAGGTACTTATTTTATTGATATTAGCATTGGAGTTTTTTACGATAGATTTTAAATAATGAGCAGGTATAACTTTATTATAATTATTTATGGGAGTTCACTGCACCAGCGCTCCTGAGGACGAGCCGCCTCTGAACTTTAGTAGTTTTATATTCAGCAGCGAAACTTTTAAACATGAATAGATAGAACAGATAGTACAAAACTATATGTATCAATACGAAATTGATTTATTTTATAGAAAACTAGCTGTACTCCGCGGTTTTACCCGCAGCGCTCCGCTCCTGTTGGTCTTAGCGAGATGATATACATATAACCTATAGCCTTCCTCGATAAATGGGCTATCTAACACCGAAATAATTTTTCAAATCGGACCAGTAGTTCCCGAGATTAGCGCGTTCAAACAAACAAACAAATAAACTCTTCAGCTTTATAATATTATAGTATAGATATGTCATCATAGGTTAATCTCAAGAGAAAATAGGTAAACCAAATTTCATTATTTTTGAACTACACTCTAAATATTCATATTACCTAAATAATTATTCAATTATTTACATATTTCTAACTCGATTCACAATTCATATTGCCTTATTGACATTAAAATATGTATACACATCGAACACAAAATAAACGAAACTAGACAAACACTCCGTATAATAATGCACTAAATAAACCATTACACATATTTGCTGAACAATCAGTGAATCCGCATGGCAAAGCACTAATTATTGTACTAAATAGCGCTTTGGATAACAACGTATTGTATATGTTACCGGCCAAACCCAATTTCAGGACAATCTAGTTTTGCCTAGCCTAAACTGTCCTGGGTGTATGCGTACTTATTTTAGGATAAACTAGTATTGTCTAGTTTAAACTGGTTTATCCAGGTCTCAGGATGAACTAGTTTGGCCTAGGCTATACCAGTTCATCCGATCGTGTATAGGACGAACTAGTTTAGCCTAGGCCAAACTAGTTTGTCCTGAAATCGGGTTTTGCCGGTAACATATATAACTCATACAAGTGCGTGCTAGGCTCACTTGTTGCGTATTTGGCTAAGTCAATATCAATAGAAGATTGCAATTATAATAGGATTTCAACGGTATTATACGTAAAGTCAATGATGTTATAGAGATTAGAGGACTAGTGTGATGGTAAATATAAATAGTATGATAATAATACGATACTGAGAGTGTGTTTTGCGTTTTTACACCAAATCAGTTGAAACTTGATTGAGCAGAAAAAGGATTAAGAGGACCTAAGCTACTATTGAAAAATAAAGATAATAATCAGGTAACAGTCGAAGGTAATTTTAATAAATTCTTCACTATTTAACTACTTAATATGAAACAGGCACTCACCGCATCTGACAATTTGATCGCGATAAACTCAAAAATTGCTGCAGAGATCTACATATTATTTTTTAGTGGTTCTCGAGGAATGTTTTAGTTTATAATTTGTAAATTTTACGACAACGCAGGCGAAGCCGCGAGCGGAATGGACTATCAGAAATAGTATATAATATTACCTACTATTACCATATTTATAAAAGCAGGAACTAAAAACATACGTTGTATCGATCCTCGTTTAAATTTTTTTAAATATAAAACCAATTCAATTCGACTCCACGTTAGTTCGGCCGTAACATTTTTAATTAAGTCAACACAATTTCGTTCCTGTGTGAAAAAAATTATAGCGCAAAGCCAATTACCATTGTAAAAGCGTTTGTCCGAAATTACCCTGACAAGGCTGTACGGACTATTTTCTATATCTTTAATTCCGATTATACTCTTTAGTATACTAACGGCGATAAAATAATGCTCTCTTTGGTATATCACATGTGATAATTGCGACATCTTTCACGTTGTTAAAAATGCAATAAGCAATATTTTATGGAAGACTATTTTGTGGTTTTAAAAATATAGAATATGACGATGATTTATTGAATAATATGTAATATGATAATTAATTATGGACTAGAGACTGAATAGCATATTTGTCTATTATAGGTAAAATAATAATGGTAAAAGTAGTTATCATTTTATTCAATTTTCTTAATGGAAACCATTACGTACCTTTTCATTCAATTTCTGACTTCTCTAGCATTTAAACCATAGTAAATTTTTTGAGTTTGATATAATATATGATTATGTTATTGAGAACATATTATATAATTTTTCAAGAGTTTAATATCTTATTATGTTATTTTAACATATAAATTTCTTTCAATCTGCTCCACAATTACTATTATACTCTTCTAACTCGTGTTCAATTTTATGAATTTGTTCCACTATTTCTTCAGGTGTCAGTCCTAATCTTGGTGCAAATGATGATTGAAAGGAAAGAATATCATCGACATTAAAGTTATCAAGTTCATCTTCATCACTTATATTATTTTCATCATCTTCTTTAATATCACGTTTGTCTCTATCATTTGTTTCTGTAACATCATCTTTTACTGTGTCTTTATGATCATTTCCCATTATTACCGCTAAATATTCAAAGATTGTAGGAAGATTTTTGAATATATTAAAGTATTCTTCTGTTAAAATTGTTATATAACTCTCTTTAGTATTGCTGTCATAAAGGTCTGAAAAAAAATTATCATGCGCTGATTGATATGTTTCTTCAATTATTATGATATAATAAGATAATTTTAGTTGCAATTGAAAGGTGGTTTAGATATGATTTGCTTTCTTTGACGTTGTTTTTCGTGCTGACTATTTTAAAAAAATAAGTTCATATCTGTATTGCACTTTGAAATATTTGAAACAATGTAAGTCCTATATTCCACCAGATTATAAATAATATCAAAATACAAAGTACAATGTTCACTGTTCAATAGTTCAGGAATTACTGCCAGATTTCAATCATACAAAGGTAGTAAGTAGGAAGAAATCGAATGGAAGAAATCGCTTTTAAGCGATAAGGTCACCTTTTGTACTTTACCTCGCATCTATAAAACTATAAGTATAATATACTGTACATTGTAATGTAAATTGGTGTGGTACAATAAATGGTTAAATAAATAAGTAAGTATCAACGTAAGTATATCGATAAAACAGTGCAATTTCACAAAGTTTGATAACTTGCTCATCATATAAAGAGTACAAGATAATATAACAAACAGGTAACAAACCTTCGCTAGCAACAAATATAATGTTAAGCACAACAAAGATCATGAACAAGATCTTACAAGACATTTCACTTGGAATGTTGCTAACAGCTCGTTACTGCAAAATAAATGTGTAGAGGCATTCCTTGGAATTGTAATAACCAATTGATAACAAATGAAGGAAAGCGGATGGTTGAATTAGCATTTCTTGATAAGTCAGCAATTGTATTCGTGACAAAGTAAGAATGTTTAATTAGTAACATAAGTGCGAGTAAGTGGAGTAAGGTTCTGAATTTATTAATGCTTAGTCTTGTGTTATAACTAATGGTATTATTATTTAAGATTATTATCCAGATAGTGTTAATATAAAAAGTAAGTTTATCACTATATTTCAGAAATTTGGTAATTATTTAACATAATATCAGTATTCAATATACAAGGTGATATGTCAAATAAAATTATTACAAGATTCCTATATCAATCTTTTTCAAAAATAGTCCATCTGTAAAAGTGCTTAACTTCCTTTAATTTCCTATGTCCCGATTTCTTCACTTTTTCCCATTCCAAAAAGCTATAGATTGTTCCTCAGCTATTAAAGATTGTTCCAGATTAATATTCCAAACGATTAACAGCAATAACATAGACCACAGTTTCCAATCCCCCGGAACCAATCACCTTTACAACGAAGCGTTCTGCATTGAGAACGACACCATAATATTCGAGTTCGGTGCAAATTTACAGCTGTCCACACCAGTTCTGATTGCAACACTGATTTGCAACTTACAATAGGCTAGCCCGACACGTACTGGGCAGTTTATACCTCACGACTTTGTTGTAAAAATGGTCGTCTTTTCGTATATGGTATGATGGTTTGCGTTACATAATTCATTTGTTATTCTTGATAAGTACAAGAAGTTATAATTATAGTGATATTAGTTTACTATTCGATATGTTTTGCATATGACCGCCGTCCGTCTTTGAGTGTACAGTCCTTTAATCGTGATTATACAACGTTATTACAACGGGTTAGGTTTTATCTCTTATATTTCTTTATTATATTTTTAAGTAAAATTACCAGCCATCACAATGAACTAAAACTTAATAGACAATAGAAAATATTTTAGAACGTCCTGGTGACCAAAAGGGAAACTGATTTACTAATTACTTGTCCAAAGTTAAATCAATAGATGTGAATTGTATTTGCTCCTTGCTCCCAAGGGCCGACCACTAAGGGAACGATTGTTCACTTCTAATATAAAGGACTTTGAAAAGTTTATATTGAAATATATAATACGATTTCACTTCATATTATAGTTTAAGTTAATATATAAAACTTTTCATCGCGCCGCTTAAGTAATATTTTCCTTTATGTATTATTTTTTTTTGTACGCGTATTAAGAGCACGATAAAAATATCGTACGATAAACAAATCGTATAGTGTAATACCAAAATCTCGTGCATAAACATCTTTACAGCAGTTCGAAGTTGTACCACTACGTGTCTACTGGACTTGCGTGTTATACAATTATTGCACCGTGACGGGGTTTGCCATATTCGTACGGGAGCTAGCAAGTTAAAAAAAAAGTCATTTTAGTATAGTTGGGTTTTTGATATACTGTTTCTCTTGCTATTTCGGTTAGAGTCCGGGCTGTCTGGCTGGCCGCAGTGGTTGCGTTTATTAGTGCGCATCTTATCTGCACAGGAAAATATCCTTAATTTAAAGTCATTTTTTAACGCGTAATTTTTAATCTTTTGCCTTTAGATAGATCCATCAGACATAAATTTTTTATTGCAAGACGTTTTTTTCGTTGTTAAATAGGTGCCAGACGCAATTTTTTATTAAAATAATTAAAATGTCATCGAAATAAGTGAAATTCTATCAAGATGAGTCCGCTTAAAAGGTAAGTAATAACTTTATTATTTATATTATATTATCCTTTTTTAATTCTTATATTGAATAATTAGTAAACTAATATTTTTAATAGATGGTTTCATATTTATTACACTTTTGGGTATAAATATGAATTTGATGATATTTGTATTTTCTAGTGTTTGATTTTACGCGAGTATTATACATTTAGAAATTAAAGACTCGGGAATATAATATAATGAATAAAACGCGTTTAAAATCCGTTAAAAAGTCTTTAATTTCTTGATGATATCTGGTTTTTATCAAGTTTACATTAACGTCCTATTTGAGGTTCGTTGGGAAAAGAAGGCACCATGGTAGATTGTTGCAAAAAAATTGTAAATAGTAAAATGAATATTATATATAGTATAAGTTACACAGTGATTACTTATCCTTCACGGGGACTCATCTTGATAGAATTTCACTTATTTCGATGACATTTTAATTATTTTAAATAAAAAATTGCGTCTGGCACCTATTTAACAACGAAAAAAACGTCTTGCAATAAAAAATGTATGTCTGATGGATCTATCTAAAGGCAAAAGATTAAAAATTACGCGTTAAAAAATGACTTTAAATTAAGAACGCGAATAAAGTCAAATCACCAATCAACTTGTAGTTGATACGTGTAATATTCAAGACCAAATATAAAAAATAAAATATATGTAAAACTTGATGATATTTTGGATTATATTGTCAGATCAAAAACATAAAATATTGAAATTGACTCGATAGAAAAAATTCACGAAGTTACCTCTAAATTTCACACTTTTACGTTTTTTACTTGACATGGTAATGCCTATTATGTTATTTTTTTCATAAACAATTATATTGAAACATTTGTGAGAACTTTGTAGGACCACTTTTTTGTAATTACTTTTAGTTTTGGTTTAATCACGATAAAACACTTTTGGCGCTTACTATATTTTTAATTACGCAAGAAATCATCTTGCATCGCACGTTCTAGGAGCTTCAAACATAATTCTATTTCATACATCAGACGCTATCGCTCCGTTGAGACGAGTAGACCATGCTCAAATTGCTGTGCCGCGCACCGATTTTTTAATAATATTGTTTTAATATTGTTTTTTTGAAAATGGTAAACAACAAAAGAACATTGAAACTTCAGAAACGAGAACTAAAAGAGATTCATATTTACTTAAATGATATCTAACTAATTTTCGAAGATAAGTTAATATACTTAGTATTGTAATCATATTAATAAATAATTATTATTTATTAATATGTATTAATAAAAAATACGACTTGATTCATTTCAGAAACTTTATGCAGGTGAGTTTAGATATCTATTATTTTCGTAAATTCGTTTCCGCGGGCTTGACGCGACGATCTTAGGTTTACATAGGTACCTAGTTATATGGATATAAATATTTCATTCATAGTTTTACATCAATAAAATCAAGAAAGATTTATAGTATATATTTTATGAATTATAATATTATTAGCTAAAGCTAAGACATACCTACATACAAACATACAAAAATTCGAAAAGCTATATTTATTATTTATGTACTTATAGATATTATGTAATATTATTATGTAATACAGATTTTGAATATATTATATATTATATAGGTATATACTATTCACAACCTGTTTACGTTTTTTACTGGAACAACCATAGGAATCTACAAATAGGTAGTAATTAATCTACCTACCTATTTGTAGATAAATATGATAATATGTTTCCGCGGGCTGAGTAGGTATTGACGCTACGATCTTAGGTATACATATATGGATATAAATATTTCATTCATAGTTTTACATCTATAAAATCAAGAAAGATTTATAGTATATTTTTTATGAATTATAATATTATTAGCTAATGCTAAGACATACATACAAACATACAAAAATTCGAAAAGCTATATTTATGTACTTATAGATAATCTATAATATGTAATATTATTATGTAATACAGATTGTGAATATATTATATAAGTATATACTAAAAAACATGCCTAGATATTACTTTGAGTTGTCCGTATGGTGGAGGTAAGTCCCACGAAAATCGTTATTTGACGACTTTTTACAAATGGGTCTCACACAGTCACACTATCCATACCTACTAAATTAGCTTAGCTTACAAAAAAAATTAGCTGGTAAATTAGCTTGGAGAAATTTTTGCGTTTGTAGTAGTGTATGGTCAGCAAATAAAAAAAACAACATTTTATTTTTAGTTTTTATTATAATATATAATATATGGGATTTTAAATCTAATATCTAATATTCTAATATTCTAATATCTGATCTGATAATATTATAAAGGCGAAAGTTTGTATGGATGTATGGATGTTTGTTACTCTTTCACGTAAAAA